>VZRL01002082.1:1190405-1321028 GCA_013397895.1 Origma solitaria
AACTTAATTTATTAAAAAAAAAAAAAAAAACAACAGAAAAGCAGTCACAAAAAGGTGGTTTAATATCTGAGGTGCCCATTTTGGAACATGAAATGGACCCCATTTTTTCAGCAAGGGAAAATTAAACTGTGGATATAGATGGAGTCACCTAAAGCAGTTGATGGCACAGCCAGGAGCCTTTGGCCCTGGTGAACAGAATGTACAATTCACAATAAAAGTTAGACACAAAGTAGAAACCCCTTCAGTTTTGGCTTTGTAGGAGTTTTAAACACAAATACTTTGTAGGTGAGTTGGAGTTTTTCTTTGGTCACTTTGTATGAACCTCTCTGAAGCTGATCTACCTAAAATTCACATTAAACTGTGCTACATTTAATATAGAGATGATATTTTTAGGATAATAGTCCCTGGAAGTGTCCAAGGCCAGGGTGGAGAGGGCTTGGAGCAGCCTGGGGTGGTGGAAGGTGTCCATGCCACGGCAGGGGTGGAATGAGATGAATAAAGTCAGCTCCAAGAACAGCAACAAAACTCTCGGTATTTGGGCAAATATCTTGTAATTTTGAGGCAGTTTTAATGAATGATAAAGAGGCTTTGACAAATTTGAAGATGTTTGTGTTTATAACTTTCTAAATCTTTTTAACCTATGAAATATTTGCTGCAGAGAGGAGGGGAGGTTTCAGAATCAAGTCTTCAGCTCCTAATTAGGCATTAGATGGGATTTTTCCCTGTTTTTTTTTCTGCCCCCTGATAGCTGCACCTCATTTTGAACGAACTCAGGGGTGTCAGCAGCTTTGACATCTTGCTGGCTTGGCAGCTGTCTCCAAATCTTGTGTGCTGGAGGGCATGAGAGAGGTTCAGACAAACAGTTTGGACTGTTTTCCAAATGATATCATCAAAAAAAAGGACTTAACTAAATATGTTTGCCACAGCTCAACAGAGACCCTTCCAGACCTGAATAACCTTCTCTGTCACCAGAGGAGTTACTGAAGTATAGCAGCAAGAATATGAAATATGGTGATGTGGGGATATGAAAGGATGTGCTTTTTGTCTGGTTAAGGGAGAAAAGTCTCTGCAAAAAAGGACTTTCAGGGCATAAGAGCTGAGACTGTGAATTACAAGATCTCTCCAGTGTGATTCTCTAATCCATTCCTTCAGCAAACAAAATTACTGAGGGAAATAAAACTTTATTCCCACAGAAACAAAAGGAGTATGACACAATATAATCGATTTTGTTGTTATTTATTTTGTTCCAAGGGTTTCCTTGTTGGAAACTGCCATTATCTATCCACTGTCTCTCCACTTTCTCCAGCATAAGAAATTCCCACTGTCACGGTCAACAGGACTGGCTTTTGATTTGGCATAATTACCTGGTTTCTTTCATATTCTGTGGTGGCATTTGCAGTCCTGCTTGGGCTGGTTCAGATATTTAAGTTATTAGCACATAATTTTTAATGCAACTGCTGTCATACTAATATTTCTTTTGAGCACAAGAGGGGGGAAAATGAAGTTAAAATCTTCACAGATCTTCATTTACAGGTGTGTTCATAAATATATTGAAATATCTATGGATTTGTGGTTAAACTAACTTGTATGGAAATGCAAGAACTTAAATATCCATTACAAAAGTGTTCTATAAAACAAGAATCTCTGAGTAATCAACATGCCACAGGCACTTGCAAGAGGATATGGGAAAAAACCCCTAATTTTTATTTATGACAAAATGTTGCAAACACTTTTTGATTAGGTTTATTTTTAGCAAATATCTGTATTTCTGTCTCTAATCTCGTGTGCTCTAATACCACCCAGTGGATTACGTCCTGTCAAAATGAGAAAGAAAGGCAAAAAAATTGTTGTTCTCTGGCCCCGCAGCGACTTATATTTTTCCGAGCCTTCCTCGAACAATTTAATTTCTGGTAATTAGAGTGGCTGCAATCTTTCAGGCTAGAAGGGTTTAGTGTTTATTAAGAGGTTGCCTTCTGTGTCGCAAGCTGGTTGATCAGCATGGGTCCAGTCTGGCATTGCCACCGATTTCACATCCATGGAAATGTTTTCTGCCTCTTGCCTTTCCTAACCCCGAGGAAGACATCAGATATGTGAGAGCTTCTCATCTTATTCATGCTCTGCTGGTCACAGATTTCCTCTACAACTGGAATAAGGAGGTAGGGAGATGTTTTATGGAGACACGGAGCAGATCACCCCAACTCAGCGCTCTCCCTCTCTAATGAAACTCCGCGCGAGTTCTGGGAAGTGTGCCAGGAACGTGAGGGGATTGCACAAGCTGGCGAGGGGGAGGACAAGGATTAACAAAAGGGAAGGGGATGGCAGGTTACGTGATGTAATCTCTTCCCGTATCATTTTTGACATAGCGGAAGAATCGGGTGTGTGAGCTCAAGGTGCCCTCAGGCATCGCGACTCGCCAGTGGTACTTACTCAGCTCGGCGCTGACCTTGGCGCCGGTGCAGGATTCTGTTTGCTCACGGATGAGCTGCGCCAAGGAGTTTATCCAAATGCCACGGCTCAGAGGTTTTCCTCCATATAGGAAGGAGGTAGCCTAAACCAGGCTTCCTCCTGCTGCCTTCCAAAACTGGTCAGGGCCAGCGGCGCTCTGCAGAACACTTTGTTTTCAACAGGCTGACATTCTACTTTGAAAACCCAGCAGGAAGGGAAATCTCACAGCATTGTCTTGCTGGACTTTGCTGAGTGGAGAATTGAGGTTTTAGGGTTGGCTCCTGGTCCGTGGGATGTTGGCACTGATGTCTTCTCACAAAGTTTGGTTGGCTATTCAAAGTCAGTATATTTCTGAGAAGGATATCTCAGGTGTTTGTCAAAAAACCCCCTAAACTCTCCCACCTTTTGACAGAATATTGAAGTTATCTCTGGAAAGAAAATACGGATTGCTTGGTGAGAGGATGGGGAAAGTAATATGGGCCCTGTTATATATTAAGTGATTTAGAAATGACAACAGTACGTTCATAGATATCTTACTGCTGTTCAACTTAATCGCTCTAATTTTGATTTATTTTAGAATTTGTGATTGTACAATCATGTGGGATTCTAAGATACGCTCAAAAATTTATTTTTAAAAGTAGGACTGGTATTTTTCAAAGCTGGTTTTCTTTTTATATCTAAAGTGTTTTGAAACCTTGGCAGGTTAGCTGATCTCACTGCTGACAACTTCATCGCTGTGGAATTGTTACAAGATGTCTCTTTCTATGAGATTTAAAAAATACACGATGGGAGTATTTTCTACCTCATGTCGTTAAAAGCAGAGCTTTGTCATTTCAGGTTTCAGAAGATCCAAAACAAGTCAATGTCCTAAAAATAGTATTAAATTGTCCTTCCAGATTTATTTCCCAAGGTTTATTCTGATAGTGAATTATAATCTTTATTTTCTAGCTACTAAAGTATTACCAATTTCTGATGGCTGGTTATGATCTGAAAATACTTGACGTGTAATATCTGGGGAGTTGATCTAAAAATATTAATTACTAAAATACAAAGAGGATATAAGTGACAAAATATTTCTTGGTGTTGGTGTAAAACCGTGTGCAAACACTGAATACTCCTTGTTGCAATTCAGATCTTCTCAGCAGAGTAAAAACATGTCCTGAATGCAAAGAAAACAAGGGAGAGAACAGTGGGAGGCTCATGGGTCACCGCTTGAGGGGTTCTTGCATCCTAAAGGATGTAATGGATCACTGTCTGGCTCTGCTGTGTCCTGCAGAGGGACAGCCCTGAGCTCTGTGAGAGTCGTGGCTGTGAAATGCTCCCAGGTTTTATCCCAGGCTGTGTTTCCAATGCTCTGTGCCACCAAGGTTTCTGTTATCCTCCCAGACTGTTTTTCCAATGCCCGGTGCCACCAAGGTTCTGTTGTCCTCCCAGGCTGTGTTTCCAGTGCTCTGTGCCACCAAGGTTTTCTCCCAGGCTGTTTTCCCAATGCTCTGTGCCACCAAGGTTTCTGTTATCCTCCCAGACTGTTTTTCCAATGCCCGGTGCCACCAAGGTTCTGTTGTCCTCCCAGGCTGTTTTCTTAGTGCTCTGTGCCACCAAGATTTTGTCTTCCCAGGCTGTGTTTCCAATGCTCTGTGCCACCAAGCTTTTGTTGTCCTCCCAGCATTATTTCCAATTCTCTGTGCTTACCAAGGTTTTGCTCTCCCAGGCTGTTTTCCCAATGCTCTGTGCCACCAAGGTTCTATTATCCTCCCAGGCTGTGTTTCCGATGCTCTGTGCCACCAAGGTTTTCATTGTCCTCCCAGGCTGTTTTCCAGGATCCACGCAGGATCCTCCCCCACCTCCCGGTGGTGTGGCTGCTGTGTCCTCCAGCCCTGCCACCACCGTTCTGCATTTCCGTTTCCCGTTCTCGATTTTCTCTAGGCACAAAGTCAGCCCAAGCACTGGGTAATGTTAAGCACCTCATTAGCATTCCAGAGACTGCCACAGGCTCACCTAGGGACTCAATTCCAGGCCAGGAGTCACTGACAAGACATTTCCTACAGTCTCCTTTCTTGCTGCTCCCTTTGTTTCCATTGGCAGCTTCGAGCTCCTCACGTTCCTGTTCTTTGAATATTATTCCCAGCATCTCAAGCTCTTGCCATGCATAATGCCATTCTCCACATCTCAGGTTTTTAGTATAAAGAGTGTTTCTCGTGTCGCAGTGGGCTTTTTAGCTCAGCAGTGAGTAAACTGCTTTTGAGGGGGGGAAGAAAGGGTGTCAAGTTGAACCAGCTGAAATCAAAGGCAGGAACGAGACATTTCAAGGTAGGGTAGGGAAAATACATGTAGCCTTTGCAATAAAGAGTGAAACAGCTCACAGAGGGCTGAGGTGCTTTTGTTCAATCCTCCACACTGCGGAACAGGAGATTTCCAAGGAATGGTGTTTTTATGTGGCTGAATTCACCGTGGGATTTAGATTTTTCCAATGGATCTTGGTCAGATAAATATCCTTCTGCCTCTCCCTAGGCCGGCATCCTCAGCTGCGCATTCAGTCTTCTAAAAAGTGAGTGTCTTCCTTCTTCTTAACCGGCAGACCCAGGATTTTTGTGTAAGTATCTGCCACTGTTTGCTGAAATTCCCTCAATTTTCCTTCTCCTTCGGCACCGTGGATGTGTCAGCCCTGGCAGTGTGGCGTGGGGAGCAGCGAGGGGCAGGGAATGCCAGCGCCGCTGGATCCTGTCTGGAGGCACCGTGTGACATCAGGAGAGCCTGCTCAGGCAGCAGGGAAATCTGGGAACCTGCCAGATCCCTCCCAGCATCTCAAACCCAGTGTGGACGCAGGTGAGTGTTCTCCAGCTTTTAATTACCTAACTGAGTGGGCAACTGGGCTACCTTTACATAGCCAGTTGATTTTAATGATTTTTTTAATGTTTTCTCTAATTTCAGCAATAACAAAGCCCTTTTTCCTCAGTTTTTCTCTGTGGAATTAATTTAACTGTGGAATTTTCTTGCTGGACTGTAGTTTTTATGCATGATAGGTGCCCAAGTGAATATGTTATTTAAAAAATAATCTATACTCAATAACATGGAAATCAATTTTTATTGAGATAATTATCAGTAGACGGATTTCAGCATGGCATTAATTAAAAAATTTCCAATTCCCTTTTGCGTAGTGCCTGCGAATACAGGTACTGCACCTGTGTGTACCTGAGTCCCCTTGAGCGCTATGTTTGCTAATGAATTAAGACTATAATTATAATTCCTGCTCATTGGAATGTTGGGATTCAATGCACAAAGTCTGTCTGACTGTGATGGGATCTGATCTTCCCCACTGTGTTATGGAAGCTTTTTGTTTCCTAACCCTCTGTAGTATTTAATTCCTTTTGTTCTTCTTTGAGTATGCTGGAAGGTATCTGAAATACAGCCACTGCTGGTGGGACCTTTTCTGAATAAATTCAGAAAATTATTCTCTACCACTAAATTCCTGTAAAACATTACAAATTTGAAATACGGAAGTTCAGGACTTGAGATTTTATGTTTGCATGACTTGCAAGCTCTGAGTAAGGCTCGATGGTGTGAACAGAAACATTAACAGATTTTCTTCTGTGGATCTGGCCGCTAAATGTTTAAACAGCTGGCAGAAGTATTTATTCTTTTATTTTAAATAGTGTATTCCAGCCTTAACCTTTACTATTCATTTTTCTTCAAAAGTATAAAAAGATTTATTGCTATAATATCACTTGCTAAGATGTTCAGGAGACTCAGTGCACTACAAAAAGAGCAGAAATTATTTCAAGGAACTTTATCACGGCAAGTTTTCTGTCTTTCCTATAAGCCTGATGTTTCCAAAACTCAGTAATTTCTGCACAGGTCACCATGGGAAGTTCCTTGCCTGCCTTGGTGGCCCTCCCACCATATCTTACCCAGGAATGTCCAGGGATTACTGATGCAGTTTCCCCAAGACTCCAGAATAAGTGAAGAACATTGTTTTGGGCACTTTTTGGCACATGGACTAGACCAGGAAGTGCAGGCACATTCCTCTCTTCTGGATATTTCTATATTTCTGGAAATGAGGGTGAGCAGCTGCAGGAAATCTTGTCCTGGCTCTCCTGCCAGCTCTTGGAAAGCTCTGACTGCTAGCCCCATCACTAGAGAAAACTGTCCAGTCTGTCCTCATTTCTCACCCACACCAGCGCTGGGGTTTCCCCTAAGGCTCCTCTCCAACCAGGCTCTCATTTTTCACTCCTCTACCTTTTATTGATCACCTTCATTGTCTTCACTTCTCCTCATCTGGTCAGGACCACCTCCTGCCCTCCATGCCTGCAGAAACCACAGCTGGAACCTCTGTTTGACCCAAATGTTGTTCCCGGAGCCAGATTTATTCGTCCCAGGGCTTTTGGGCTTTTTGCCGTTGGCTATCGCTGAGCACTTTGGCCCTTTCTTCTCTTCTGATTTCAGTTGTGAGACAGAGTTTCACACTCCTGGGAATGCCAGCCAAGATCCTGGCTTGTCCTTTGACAGTGGAGATGGATAATGGGCACTTCAGTGCATTTTTTTCAATGCAAAACTAGCTGAGCTAACTGTTCCCATAAAAGTCCAATTGATTGCTGTAGGCATTATATTCACTCTGACAATGATAAAATGATTGCTTTAGTATCTGGCTGCGTAACCCACTTACAGCATGTGCACCAGGATTAGGAGAATGTTTCAATTGTGAAAATCATTGAGATGTAAATGTCATGATTATAATTTATCTTCATTAAAAATTCCATCGGCGGAGGGGGAAATTAATACATGTGCTGTATGGAGTACCGGCCACTAAAAAGTAATATGTTACGGTGAAAACAGGGATTGAGGAATGGAAGTGCATCAGAAAATAACTCAGGAGCACATTCTGGTGATGTGTCAGATGGTTATCTCAAGGGCATTGCCAGGAATATTTTATTGGCTCACCGCTCCCATGTGGATGGTGGAGAATTTCATCTTTCCCTAATGGCAATCTTAGCACCTCCTTCCCCTCCCCAGCAGGCAGAAGGCACTGTCATCATTGTGTTTTAATGCCTGGAAATGATTGTATCACCTAAAACTGCCATCAGCTCCCAGCACAAAACCAGCTCTGAATTTTATTAATGGCACTGGAAAGACTTCCATTAAATTCATTGATCGCCGGCTCACATTATTTCTTCTGTAGTCGCTCATGGCTCTTTTATATTTCATGTTTTCATTATTTTATTTACTTGCTGATTTATAAGATGACAGGGGAAGTTTCTCCTATAAGTTCTACATACATTAGCACAATCAGGTAGTACATTTGCATCATTGATCCAGGATTGTCTGGCTAAATATTTATTGGCTATTTTTTTTTCTCCTACCATGGTTGAATTTGATGTATTACTTTTATACATAAAATTTTGGGGTCTTATTTTTCCCTTATTTGTTGGTTGTATGGTGTTGGTTTATAATTTTTTTTTTATCTAGTCTAAACAAAAATTGTTGTTTCTGCTCCTTTTCCTTTTATTTCTCCTTTCAAATAAAATTAATTGTATTTGTTTTGTTTGAAATAAATTATTTTAATTGGGAAGCAGAGGGTGGCCACTGAATATTTGTAGATTGATGTTGATTAAGTATAATATGTTTTATTTCTCTGAATTTAAAAAAAAAATTGTCATTTTATAGCGTGGAAACTCCTTGCCTGTGGTTCTCTTATAGATGGAATACTCTCAGGGAATTTTGCCTTAAAAGAAAATGAAATATTTGTTGTTTATGTCACATATTCTATAATTGCAAATCTCTCTTTAAATGCAGAATAACCACTGAGTTTATGATATTATTTTACTTTTTTCTATGCTTTAAGGAGTTCTAATGACTGTCCCAGGATGATTTTTTTGGGTGTCTGTCTTTCTCCTTGTGCCACACTGGCAGGGTGCAGTCTACTCATGTGGCCAGAGCTGATACCAAACCTCTGACGTGAGAAAAGATTCTTTATGATTTGAAAAATTAATATTAATTGCCTTGTTCTAAACGTTAAGGATTTCAAAGGTATACTTTTCCCTGAGAGCTCATTTCCATTAGGATAGCCCTGATTTTTGTCTGTCAGATCCGTTTTAAAGCACAGCAGTGAAAAATCTGTTGGAACAGGAGAGGGAGCCCTGAGCCTGGCTATGAGGGAGGGATGGGAAGGGATGGGAAGGGATGGGATGGGAGTTCCCCTCTGCCCTGAAAAGGAGAGGGAACAGATAAATTTTTTTATCTCCATTCTATGCTTTAGCCATAATTATCACAGTTTAACCATAATTATCAGTTTAACCATAATCATCACAGTTTAGCCACAGTTATCACAGTCTGGCCACCGTTATCAGAAAGGACAGAGGGTGAGTGACTTTGGAAAGTAAACACAAAGAAATAAGGAAGGTAAAGGGTGAAACAGGGAATGACTCTGTCACAGTCCAACAAGAAAATGGAATTGTTTCCAGAGGTGAATGATGGGGACAAAGCTAACTCGGAGTGAATGTCAGAAAGAGCCCCGTTCTTTCAAGTTCTAATTAACAGAACTTTTTCATGTTCTGCTGGTGATGATGCAGATTTCACATTTACCATGAGGTTTGTGTGCTGTCACCTCCTCTTCCCTACACCCATCTGCTCATGGGTATAGGTACAGGAGCCGTGCTCACAGGCAGGAAACAAAATCTGGTGGCTGCTGGAATGAGCCGGCAGGACTTTTTTCAACTAAATCTACACAGGAAAGCTTCAGCTGCTTCATCAGGGCCTCTGACCAAACACTTGGTTAGCGGCAGTTTGTCTTCAGTTCTCATTGACTTTCGTTCAGAGAGTGTGGAAGTGCTTGTCTGAGTTGTTTGGCTTCAACTGATTGGGACTGAGTTATTTTGCAATTAAATTATTTGACATTTACTAAAGACTGTGGAGGTTTCGAAGGTTCCTACAAAAATAGGAAAATACACCAAATAAGTACAATGATGTGTTTCCACCATATTTCGAGTAGAAATATTTGGTCAGAGTTAGAGTTTTATTACTTTTCATTTGCTGAGAGTTGAATTTTACCCTGAAGGAGAGTTGACTTTTAGGACCAGGGCTGGTAATTTGTAATCTCATGGGATCTGTCATCTCCAGTGCAGGCAAAAAACCCCATGAAAACCCCAAATATAAACTATTGCTGGTTTCTCAGAAGGTTTCATATGTGTTTCCCTAACAGAATGTACATTGAAAAACCACAATACTGATGGGATATGGAGTAGGTTGGTGCACCTTCACTTCCCACCACTGGGAATAGCGCTTGGGCTGAAATTCCTGGTGGAATTGGGGCACAATTCCCTGTGAATTGTGAATAATTAGGGTGTTGCACACAGTAGTGGTTCAGCTTGACCAACCATCCCAGATTTCAACTACCTGGCCTGTTGAAATGGGTGGGGTTTTGGCTTTTATGCCACAAAAAAAAAAAAAGAAGAATGATAATGAGAACTTGGTTTAATAATATGATAATAAAAACCAGGGTTTCAAGCCTACTGGAATTTTAATTTAGATTTTTTTGTTCATTTGTTTCATTTGCACCCATGGAGAGGAGAAGAAAATCCACCAAAGCCAGGTAAGTTGGAAACCTCAGGCAAATATTCCTTCACTTCATTGAAAGCCTTTCCAAAATGGAACCTTTTGGGCAGAATGCAACAAAACACTAAACCTTTCTGTAGCAAAGCTTATGAATGGAACACGTAGCAGAGATTTTGTCCAAGGGGCAGGTGAGGTAATGGTCATGTATCAATTTTTGTGGTGGCAAAGGTTTCAGAAATAGAACCAAGTTTTGGATGTGCACAAGCATTTGTTCTCTGTTTCCATGTTAGCCTGTGGCTCACATTATGTCTAAAAATTGTGTGAGAAGTGGCTGTCAAATAAACCAAATGAGAACATAAATGAAAGCTGCTGCTTCGGAAAATAAGAACGTCAATATAAAATGGTTTAGAGGGACTCCTAATGATCTGCTTGATCTTTACGAAAAAGTCCTCAAGGATCCACTTGTGCAGAGTCGAAAATCCAACATCACTTTTCAGTGTTGCTCCATTTGTTGGTGTGTTTTACCAAGGAATGAACAGTTCTTTTGCTGACATTCAGAGCGCTGAAGTACCATTTTTAACTTAGTATAAATGCATATTATTAAAGCTTTAACAGCATATGGCAGCAAGTAATAACATCTGTGCCTCTCAGCCTTGTTCTTTCACAACATACTTGAGGCACATTTTCTTTTCAAAACTGTGTCAGAAGCACATAAAACTCTGTTTCAAAGGAAAAACAGTCAGGAATGTGAAGTGTCATCAGTAGTGACACCAAATCTGGGCACTGCCTGTCCTTGAAAAGTGCCTCAAAAAAAGGCTTTCTGTAAAGTGAAGGAATATTTATCTGAGGTTTCCAACTTACCTGGCTTTGGTGGACTTCCTTCTCCTCTCCATGCGTGCAAATGAAACAAACAAACAAAAATCTAAATTAAAATTCCTATAGACTTGAAACCATTGTTTTTCTTATCATAGTATTAAACTCATGTTCTCATTTTCATTCTATTAATCTTCTTTTTTCTGTTTTTTTGGTTGGGTTTTTTTTTTTTTGTTTGTTTGGTTTTTTTTGTTTTGTTTTGTTTTTTTTGGTGGCATTAAAGCCAAAACCTCACCCATTTTCAACATGCCAGGTAGTTGAAACTGATTCAAGGTTCAAGAGCCAAACCAAGCTCCTGGACCAAAACAGTTTAAATTCCCAGGTTTAGACCCTTTTTGGGCATCCCAGAACCACAGGGTGTTCCATTTTTTGGGAAAAGTTGCTTTTCATCTCTTTGTGTGTTTGGTTGGATTCACCATCTGGACTCTGAGTTTTGCAGAAAGTTTTAAAGATCTGGTTTTGATATAACGTGATGTGTTGAACAAGTCCTGTGCCAGTCACGAGGGAATTATTTAAGAGTGGGTGAGGCATTGGGTGTTCTTCTCAAATAAAAGAGCATAAAGAACTTCTCAAGTGCATTAAAATGCTCTTGGACAGATTTTGATTATTATTATGAATTATATGAATTTTCCACTAATGTATAATATGCAACAGGACAAAAGCACAAATCAGGAGTGTTATCCATATGTAAAATAATGTGTTATTTGAATTAATTACTAAAAAGTGGACATTGCAGAATCTCTTGAATTTTTCCCTCTGTGAAGTGAGGTCCCTGCCTGTGCCACCTGTTAGAACATCTTGCTATGAGATCACATTAATCTAAAATACAAATTCCAGTTCTAGGTGCACCTACCTTGGGTTAAGGCTTAATTACCCTTTAAAGGGAATGATCCCAATTGTCCCCTAGGATAAATATGCTCAGATCCTTAGGACTGTAGTAGAAACGGACCCCGTTTTTCTGGCTACATTTTGTCTACTTTCTGTTAAACACCTGTTTTTCGGTGCTTCATTATCTCTTATGTTCTCCTAGAAGAAAAATGAATTGCTGGCAAAACTTTCACCGCACTCTGCGGAAGTTTAACCACTTGCAGTACAATGTATAATTGCCTTTTTTATCATCATTTTTTGGTCATAAAGCCAGTGGTTGTCCTTGAATAAGGAAAAATGTAGATTTTAGAAATGGTGGCTGCTTCAGGAAAGTGAATTATCTTGGAATTCATGTCTTGAAAAATATTTTTTGAAGAATATGTAATTTATTTTCTTAATAATTATAGCTTTTGGCAATGATCAGACCATAGCTGTTGCCACCATGAAAAGACAAACTTTTATGAATTTTGGGTCAGTAACATACTGGGATGCTGTTGTTATACTTGAAAAAGAATATTTTAATCAGTTTTGAGACCTTAATGTCACTTTCAGATAATTTGTGGCTTAAGAAGGATTCAGTTATTAAAAATTGATTGAGTAGTATTTTGTACTGTGGCTCATGGTGAATATATTCCTTGGTTTATGCAAGTACCGTGTAAGAAGTTTAAAATTTCCCTGGTGCCCTTATGTATTTAAAAATACCAAGTAAATAGAAAACAGCTTTAATGGGTAAAGGACCCAAGAGCTTTTCCCTGTATACTTCTCCAGGATATATTTTTAATTCGTATAGAAATTATTTTTACTGTCTAAAAGAATTTGGTTAATTTACATGGAGATTTATTTGAACAAGCATATTTTAAGTTATACAGCTGGCCACTATAATAATTGCTACTATATTGATTTTTAGGGGTTGCTCTGATTGAGAACTACTTGAAATTTTGTATTGATATTGAGAATGGGATCCTTAAGAACATGATGATGCGGGAAGCCACAGTCTGGATTAATATTGAGAAGTATTTGCATAGTAAATATCAGAACTGTGTGTGGGTTAGAGGCAGATGGAGAGCTGGGAGAAAACAAAATTGATGTCTTCCTCAGAAAGGCAAAATACAGGAGCTGTGATTTGCAGAGCAGTTGGCTTTATTTCACTTCTCAGAGGTATCTCTAACACACCAACTTGATAAGAGCCAGCAGATATTTTTTAAAGAACGTTCCACCTCAGACCAGCCTGATTTCTCTCCATGTAAAAGGCTCTGTGGGGGAAGTACGAACTTTGTTAAGTGTCTTTTGGTGCAGTTCATATTAGATATTTAAAAATGCTGAAGAATTATTGATTAAGGAATTACACTGGGATAGTATAAATGGATGAGAATAAAGACTGATCCTACCCAAACATAAAAACCCCACCACTGAGTAAGGCAGGCATGCCTGGGAAGAACAAATGCAGTGTGGAAAACACCTCCCAGGCCTCAGCTCTGTCAGAGCCTCTGCGGTATTGAAATTATCAGTTTTGGACCACATAAAAGTTGGACAAATATAGATTGGTGATCAAACTCTTCGTTCCGTTCCACACAGGGCTCAGATTGTGCCCAGTTTGGAGCACTTCATCTCCAGACAGAGGAACTCATCAGCGTGGAGAAGGAAGAGTATCAGATTCTGGAAATTATCTCCTATTTTACATTCTGTTTGTTTGTTTCCAGTCAAGGGAGGCATAGCAAGACTTCTCAAGTGTGTAAAACAGTCAGAGAGGAGAGAAGAGCGTGAAAATCCTTTTAGATGGACGGGGTGTAACGGGTTTGGGTTGCAGACAGGAAGATTTGGATTAAACCTGGAGGAAAAGGGCAGAAGGACAAAGCACCAGACGGCTCAGGGTGCTTGCAAAGTCACCAGCAGAAGGTCAGAGGGTGGCGGAGGGGCAGCGAGAGTCTGTCAGGACAGATGAAGTTCAAGCAGTCCTTCCTTTGGGCGCGGGGAAGGCAGCGGATGACCTCGGAGTGCCTCCCCTCCTTGGGTTCCATGACTGCATGGGAAATGTGTCCAAGACCTTCAGACAGAAGCCCCTGGATGCTTATTAACATGCCAGGGGTTGTTAGCATTAACTCGACTTAATCAGGCCTCCTGTCCCTCGCTGCGGGATGAGGATGACGCGATGGGAGCGCGCCGGCAGCGCTGCCCGCGCCGGGAGGACAGCGATGATCCTGTCAGGCTGATTCCAGAAGGAAATGAAGCTTTTAATGAAGGCTAGGCGGCAAGACGATGTTTAATTTTCAGTTAAAAATCCGCCTAAATGCAACGTGATGGACTTTTGGGTGATAAACGGGAATGGTGACGTTTGAATATTGTGTTTTACGGCTCGGATGGTGATTGAGTGGGGCAGGAGCTGAGAGTGGCTGAGCGAGCGCTTGGATCATGGGATGTGTCTGAATTATAGAATCCCAGAATGGCTTGGGTTGCAAAGGACCTCAAAATCATCTCATTCCGCTCCTGACATGGGCAGGGACACCTTCCACTGTGCCAGGCTGCTCCCAGCCCTGTCCAGCCTGGCCTGGGACACTGCCAGGGATCCAGGGGCAGCCACAGCTGCTCTGGGAATTCTATTCCAGGGCCTCCCCACCCTCACAGGGGAAAAGTTCCTTCCCAACATCCTATCTGCCCCTGCCCTCTGGCAGAAGGACACAGCAGCAGCTTCAAATTGCCATCAGGGCACCTCCAGACCCTTAATAATAGATATTAAGACCCCATGTCTTAATATTTATTCACTTATTTATTTATGTATCGTCTTTGAATTTATTTCCAGTTGCTAAACAAGAATTCTGTAACTGTGGAGAAACACCACACTTCCTTTGCTGGGGACTGCGCCTTTAAGGTCACGCAAAGCAAATGGGCTAAAGCAGATTTGAGTCTGTCTCTCATCTAGATGATAATCTTGGTTTTTCATAATTTTTTTTTAAAAGAGGAAGGATTTTCCAGGCACCATCCATGCCAGGAAGAAAGGGATAACTCTCTGTGCTGACCCCGTTGGCTTGGTTTCATTCTGATTTTTGAAGCCTTGGCATAATATATGAGAATTAAGAAATTTTAAAATACCAGAGCACTCCTGG
Source organism: Origma solitaria (assembly GCA_013397895.1). Lineage (NCBI taxonomy): Eukaryota > Metazoa > Chordata > Aves > Passeriformes > Acanthizidae > Origma > Origma solitaria. The sequence continues at coordinate 1,205,240 of VZRL01002082.1, forward strand.
TCTGTATTCAAACAGCAAATCCACTCAAAGTAAAACACCTTTATAGAGTCATGATAGAACTCTCTTTCAACCTCTCCAAACAGTACCTTTTTTAAAAAAACCTTCTTTTAATTTGCTACTGTGAATATTCACAAAAGGAATTCCTAAGAAAGTGTTTGCTTTCCCTTTTCATAGACAATATTAGGCAATTTTTTATGTCATGATTTTTTTAATTATTACAAAAATGATCTTGTATTGAATTCATCAAGTGACATTCTAAAAGTCTGAATTCATCCTCTAGAAAAATTTGGGATTAACAAAAAGTAAACTTTTTAAAATATTTGAATCAGTCCTTCAAATTCCATTACAGAAATCCAGTCCTCATTTATTTCAGAAGTTTAAAACTAATGTTGACTACGGTAATAAAATATCATATAATGACTCATTTATCTCACGCTGGGAAATATTTTTCTTATTCATTAGAATTTCTGAAAAATATGGAATGTTTTCATTTTGCTTTTCAGTTTGCTCATAGTGCTACACAAATACAGGCAAATTGTGTGTAGATATGTGATGAACTCAGTCTTTTCTCTCTCCTAGATTTGCCTTTTTCCACAAAGTAGTGAAACACCAAATATGCTAAAGGCAGCAAAAACTGAGACTCAGTTTCCTTCTCTGTATCTCAGTTTTGTCAGCTTGACAATGATATTTGTGTTCATTGTAAAGCACTCTGAGTCTGATATGGAAAAATGCTACAACAAAAGCTCTTTTTATTTTTTCTCATTTAGCTTTTATAGTTAGATAATAATTGAAATATTTTATTCCAGTGTAAACATCATATTTATGTTATGATTTTTTTCCTCTGTAAGCATAATCTGTTTCTCTCCATATACACTAAATATGAACATGTTTTGTTGGAATTTTCCATATTCTAGAAATGTCTTGTGCTTACCCTAAAAACCAGCAACAAGGAACTATGAGTTCCTGAAATTCTATTTCCCTGAGACAGACAGTGAGTGTCAGCTTTGCTCATTTTGTAGTTGCAGCTGCTGAGGATAACAGTGACACAGCACATTCCTCCTGCTTGGGGAAAAATGAATTCAGGTAATGGATCCACTCTGCTTAAGGAACAATATTCTCCGCGAACAAATTTACAAATTTTCCTTTAATACTCAGAGAGCAAGGTGGGATGTGTTCCCTTTTAAAAAATAATTTGCCTGGAGAGAGCCAGCCCACGAGCCACGCAATACCAGAATTTCATGGCAAAATGGTAAAAAAAGTGTCCCTGAATCCACTTAGAGTGAGACGTTGAGCCTGGCTTTAAAGTACCTCTACATTGGAATAAAGAACCTTAACACAGCTCAGAGCAGGGCTTTGATCTCCCTAAGCTCACCCTTCCCTAATAAGAAGTTGTTCCTCACATAATTCCAAAGAATTAAGAGCGCAGCAGAAAGGAGGAACCCGCCTGTATTTTATGAGAGCAAGGAAGAGCCAATATTTCACTGCAGAGAGATGAAGTGAAAGGGTTTCGTGTGGTGCAAAAATGTCTCAATGAGGCAGCGCAGGAGAAGCCTCCCTGAGCCTGGGTAATCCAAAAAGGTCTTTAGGGAGGGATGGGATGAAAAAGCACATTAGAAATGATTTTTGGAGAACAATGATGTCCTGACAGTTTAGACCAGAATGCTAAGGAGACTCTTTTGAGAGGGATTCTCGTGGACATTCACAATTTAAAAGCCCAACGCTGCCCAAAACACAAGAAAAATGGAAAAAAATATTAAAAATAAAAGGACCCTGTTGCATGGTAGGGAAGGATTAGTGAACTGACAGGTAATTATTCCCCACTCTACCATCGAGTTCGTCGGAGAACAGAGTGGAACTGCAAAATCTCATAATCAGAAATAAACAGCACTAATGCTGTTTGCACTGTAAAAATTACCAAGTCCCCAAAAGAACAACAAAAGAATCCAGGCAAGATATCCTGGTGCGAAAGTTATTATTGCTGCCCAAGTGAAAATAAGTAAATAAAATTAAATTAAAACTGTGAACAAATGTTGCTGCCCTTGGGATTAGGATAATTTTGTGGCTCATCACAATGGGAGTGACAAGGAATTTACTTCGGTGTTGATTAATGGAAATGCACCAAAACACCGAATTCCCTTTTCTGGACTCACTGGCATAACTTCCAGGCACAAAACTCCTCTGACTTTGGTGTCTGTGTCCTTCCAGAAGAAAGTTCTTTTCCTTGTTTCTGCCAGTAATGGGATGTGTGGTTTTTGTGAGGTTGTGACATCTTCCTCCCCATATTCCAAGTTTAGAGCAGAGAATCACTCACAGGCTGTTTCTTCTTATTCATTTACAGAATACTTAGGAAAATAACGGGTTTTGTATAATAATAATAATAATAATAATAATTTACAGACTATTCTCATATGCTTAAATCCTAAATAAGCACTATAGGATTTGGCCTAATTACCCAATTTTCCCTCTGCTCTAGTCAGCAAAATCTTTGACTCTGTTTTTGTGGAATGCATAGATTTCCCTGTGCAGATAGGATTTATCTAATCTTGGTTTTGTATTCAACTGGCAACTGAATTGATTTTTTTTTTTCACTAAAAATAGATTCTACTAAAAATAGATACTACTACAATTAGGGCAAGATTAGTTGAAAATTGTTAACTCCATCCACTAAAAGTTGTATTTCAGTTATTTTGAACTGATGAAATGCTGAGGAGAAATCACACTTAGTGTACACAGTGATTTCCCACTTATACACGCAGTGGCTCATTTATTGCTCTGTTAATATTAAATAATCCCCATTATAACTGCAATAAGGGATGACATCACTGAATTCAGATGTCGTTGTAGAAACTTTCTAATTTGCACCCATTCTAAATACAATTTTATTCATTGCTTGATGCATTCCTTTTAGTTGATACCTGAGTGATTATATTTCATTCAAATTACGCTGAATCTTTTCTTCAGGGACTTTCAAAAGGCTTCTTGCCAGTGTCCCACCAGGGTGAGTCCCAAAGTAATTCTGATTGGCTTTGGAAGTAGTTAATAAATTTGATTTCTTTCAACAACTTCGGGTTTAGTTTCTGAGACTTTGAACATAGATCAAAATAAGGTGGTTTTAAGCCAATGGATATCAAAGTGTGCTCTGAAATGTTAATTCACTGTTTCTGTCCCTGGGAACAATTCTGTCAGAAATTCCCTCAGATACCAAAAGAAAAAAAAAATGTTCTTGAGAAGGATTCTGGGTAAAACATAAATTTAATGCAAGTTCCTCTCTATATCAATATAATTTCATTATAAAGTTGAAATGAAAGTTTGGTACGGGATTCGCACAGACTCGCAGTGAATCAGTCATTGCTTTTCGAAAAACAGTGATATTTAACTGCTGTGGATTTCGACAAATGGATCCCTTACTGTCTTATGGGATTGTGGGGAAAATCCATGAGGAGCATAGGGATGGATTGAAAACTGTGTTATTTAGGAAATTAATTTCTTAAGGAAAATGTGTGTTGGATTCCTAAGTTAATTATGTTTATTTTCAATGGTATCTTGGCCAGTCTGGGTTTGTAGTTGGTGTGTTGCAAGAGAAAAACAGTGACAAAGTTGGAAAAAAAATAGGATGAGGAAAAAGCAAGTAAGGTCATTAGTAACAATGTGGAAGGCTTTTTCCAAACCATATTTCAAGACTGAGTAATTATCTTTTCAAAGAACATTCAGGACAAAGTATTTCCATGCAATGATTTGTACTAATTCTTCCACACTCTGTTATTTGAGCAGAATAGTTCTGTAATTTGAGCTGGTTTTATTATTTTTGTCAGACTTTTTTAAACATTTCTTTGGTGCAAACTGTGTACAAGAGCCTTGCATGGGTTTTTCATTTATTATGGACTTATATTTCTTTCGTTATTTCTCTCTTATCAGGAATGAATTTGGATTCTTGTGCTTTTTCTCCTTGAAATGCTTTGGTTGTTCTTGGATTAGAGCCTCATATTTGTCCACCCATAAAACACTAAATTGACATGTTAAAATTATCTCTCATCAGGAATGAATTTGGATTCTCTCTTATCAGGAATGAATTTGGATTCTTGTGCTTTTTCTCCTTGAAATGTTTTGGTCTTTCTTGGATTACAGCCTCATATTTGTCCACCTATGAAATGTTAAATTGACATATTAAAAATATCGTCTTGCAGAACAACTTAAAGATACGCAGGAGTACTTTCAGCTATGGAAGTGTAGCGCCAAAATATCCATCCTGTTGATTCCAGACATGTAAGTTTTTGTCAATGTTTGATTTTGGAGAGTTTTGCTGGGACAAAGGACAAGATTTTTGGAAATCCCTTTGCTCTGGAGTCATGGGCTGCACATGGAGGGGTGGATAACTCATCCTCGAGTTTACTGTCAAGGATCCAGGATTATTTATTCCTGATTCTCTAAAAGAATTGATATCTGGACTTGTGCACAGGGCTTGGCTTTATTGCAATTGTTTCTCCAGCTCTACAATGTAAAAATAAATACCCACCATATGGGGACACAGGGGAGGTTAATTCATTAATATTTATGGAGCACTTTTAGACATTTTTATGGAAGTGACTATAAAAATGCTTATACAGATGAGGCTATAAAAAAGTGAAATTGTATTCCTGCTGCTTATAAATTTTTTGGCAGTAATGGCACACACCTTGTTTTCAGTATTGGCTCTGTTCTTTTATATGCAAAGCCTTCATTTAGAAGGGGACCATTTTAATCTAGTTTTAGTCACCTAAAATTTAGCTATGTAGCCTAAGCCAGTAATTGGTATTCCTGCTAGAGCTAGAGGAGAGAATTCTGCAAATCCAAGAGGCCACTTAATGCTTTATTTTTAGATTCTGAACATTTCTTGTGATGAATCTCATTTCTGGAGGAGAAACGTCCAGGAACCATCACATCCTCATGGCTCTGACACCTTCTGGAGTTTAGCAGGTGTTTCTGGACTGGAACTCTGCTCTGTCCAACACTTTGGCATCATATCCCTCAGGTATTCTTTTTATTTACTTTTAAGCCAATTCCAATTCCCTAAAACAGAGCTAAAAACGCCTGTATCATGTCCATAATGGAAATATGTATTATTTCTCATAATTCATGTATGGAGTACATGAATATGCGCCTGTTTATCCTTTATATTTTTAACAACAGTTGTGCTTTTTGCCACCTAAGAATCACAGACTGGAACTTGCCTGGGCAGAAACGGAAGGATGCATTTTCTTCCATGAAACCTGAGGAAATTTCACTACAAGTCTGAGTGCACTAAAAATAATAAACCTCTTAACTGTCACACTCATCACTGAAATAACTCACAGCGCAGCCTTTTGCATGAGCATTAACTGAAAGCCTGGTTCTAAATCTCTGAATCAGGGGAGACAGACGGGGGAATTCTATCCGTGGCTTAGATGACAAGCGTTTTCAGTAGTTTGCACTTGGCAATACAAAGAATTTGATAAATTGAATTTTCAGATAGTTCCAGGAGAGTTTTGCTTCCGTTCATTCACAAAATAACTCATCTCTGTCACAGAACTGAAGATTACCATTGAGCAGAATATTAGAGGTGAATATGAGCTATAATCATCCCAAAAGGAAAACAAAGTCTTTTTTATGAATCTGGCATTTTAAAGTTGACTGGAATCCCTCTCACAAATGGGGTGCATGCTCTCATTTCACCCTAGCGCGATGAATCCCCTCGAGCATGAGGCAGGACCAGCTCCAACCTGAGAACAGCTCCGTGAGAAATTCCAACCCATAATAAACAATGCCTTCCCTCTCGGAGGATCCCATTTTCCAGCGGGATAACGATCTAGCCGTAATGAACCATGTCTGCCTGCTCTGAGGAAGCAGCAGCCGCGGTTGTTGCACATCCTCCTGTGTGTCTTGTCTGACAGCGCTCCTGTTTTTCCCCACGTGCCTGGATTTGCTCGTAGGGAAACGGCAGAGCTTATCTCCAGCCCCAGTGCTGCAATGTGATAAACATGTTTTCCTTTATGCAGAGCAGACAGAAATGCAGACCTGCTTTTAGTTTATTCCGAAGGAAATCCGAGCTTTAGAGCAATCCTGGATCCTTTAGAAGTCAATCAGCCTTTTCCACAAAAAAAAGCCAACCCTCCATCTGTTCTGCTGTTTTCTGTACCTGGGCTAGGTGAGCACAACCACAGCTCCAGATGTGTTCACGATTGATCAGGATAGGCATTTGTATATTTTTTAATTTATTTTTTAAGAAATATTGTGCATATAATGGATGTTATTCATTTGTAATGGCTACAAACACGGAGAAAAGGAGAGAAGAACCAAAAATGGAGGTGTATTTCTTCTGACATCCCTGAGACTCTGACACAGAATTTGATATTAGCGCTGAGTTCAGGTAACTCTTCTATGAATGCACTGTAATTGCGGCAATAAAGTGGTATTTTTGAGCTCTATTTCTCACCTTTTCCAAGCAGTTTTTCTTCATAACGAGTTTATGAGTATGTCCGTATTTTAGTAGCTTGAATTGATGGAAGCAGCAATTTAATATTGATTTCCAAAGAGAGAAGCTCAGTCAGTCAAACAGCTAATTCACCACTTTTCAGTATTAACAGAAAAGCTGTTGTCACTAGCAGAGATATCTCTGGTACAAAAGCAAATATCTTATCCTGAGGTGAGGAGAGAATAGAACTCAGAAGAAAAACTTTGGCATTACACCTGTGTTGGTGGCATTTGTGAATAAAGAGGGGCCGCAAGGCAAATAAAAAAGAGTTGGTATGCAAGTGTTTTCTAAAAAGAGAAAGAATGGGATGTCTGACAGGGCCTGAATTCATGACAGGCTTGAGGTGATGCCTTTTAGCTCAAGAATTGTGATTTATGAAATCCTGGAAGGGATGGGCTGTGAGGAGGAAAGGTTTACCTCCTCTGAAAGGAGCAGACCCAGGGACATCTCCTCACACCCACTCTGGTTTTCCACCCAAAATCTCCATGAGGGCAGCCAGGCTGTGCCTGGAATAAAGCTGGTGAAGAGTCAGAATTGTGGGAAATCAGTCCCTGGAGATGGTGTGAGTGGGGACAAGCTGGTGGCTGATCCATGAGGCTCTTTGGGACAGAATGACCCAGCCTCAGCAATACGAAGGATGTGTCTTGGATCAAATTAAGCAAAAAGGATTGACAGATACATGAACACCTGGGAGTGGACAGGGATGTTTTGGAGCTTTCTGGCTCATTCCCACAGGCTGGCATCACACTGGGGCTGTAAAGATAATTAATGACAACCTGGACACATTCACATCTTGAAGAACCCAGGGCAGCTGAGGGAGAGAGAGCTCTGTCTGAAGAGGAAACTAAAAGAAAACCAGAAAATTCCTATATATATCACCCAAATGAGGCCTTCAGTTTCCTTTCTTATTTTAATATAAGGTAAATTTTTCATCCAGAAACGTTACATTTCTAGAGAAGGCAAATGTGTGTTTTCTTTCTGCCACAAAGTTTTGAACTTTAATTAACTTTTTCCAAAGGGCTGAGGCCTTAGATGCCAGAGAGAAAGCCTTTAATAAGTGTAGAATGGCCAGTGGCACACCTGCCATCTGATGGAATCTTTACATCTATGCCAAAAAAGATTCATGTTCTTATGAATAAATATTATTTAGTTGCTATATGAAAAATGTTTTCTAATGGGAGCAAAGTTGAAAACTATAACTCATGTTATTCACCTAAGGAAAGTCCTGCAGAAAATATGTTTCTGGATTATTCCAAAAGTTCATTTAGTTGTCCAAAATCTGGTGCTCTTTTCTATTAGAAAACACAACATCCTGCCAAATAACTTAGACCTCTATATAGAGGGGTTAATTTAGTTTTATTCTCATGCAGAAGTTATACACCTTCAGTATTAAAAAAAAAATAAATAGGAGCAGGTCCAACACTAGAAATTACATTGAAGTAAAGAGAAAATATAAATTAACCAACTCTAAAAGGAGGATCAGTATGTTGGCTGACTCATCAAAAACTGGTGAGACAATATATAGAGAAAATTACTTTCCCTAAACTGAATTCAAGGTAAAAGAACAATTTAAGAGACTGAAATACCAGCATAAATATTGAGCCAAGACATGCTGTAAGTGTTGACTTTCTCCAAAATTCTGAAGAGATTTTCTTCAGTCTTCTGGGAAGGTGGATTTTCTAGAGCATGAAATGTGAATCAAGATTTGATCTGAAAACAGACGCTCTTCGAATTAAAAAAATGTATTTTCTATTAGGTGAAAATCAGGACAAGTAGCAAAGAGCCACAAAGCAATGTAGGATAAGATAATCGGGAATCCCATATTCCTGTGTTTTTCCTGTCTCTTTTCTGGAGTGGCACAGTGCACATTAAGCCAGGCCTGTCTGCGTCCTAAGTTTGGGGTAATTTTGTCATGAATTTGATTGAATTAATAACTTCTGGTGATCATGTTCATAAATGTGGTGTCAGTTGGCAAAGGGATGGGCCAAACCAACAGCTTTGGAGTACTGTCACAATGTATTTCTGGAACATATTTCAGATAAATAACAAAGCCTTTATTCTGCATATTTGATTCTGAGTGTTGCAAATAATCCATCTTGCGTGGTTGGTGTCTGATAATATTGATTTAACACTTTGGGGAACATTTAATGCCAGAGTATTATTAAATATTTTTAATGCATTGATCCATGCAGCTGATAGGCCAAAAATTATTTAGAGTTCAATGAAAAAATATTCAAAGTGAATACATTTTAGATGATCAAGTCCGATCATCTAATTACAATATTATCATCGATCATGATTGATCAATTCATGAGCTGAAAACACAGCGGTATTTTCATCAAATATATTATCCCCGTAGATTTTTTTCCCCCTATATGCCACAAATAATGCTTCTTCATTTTCTCTAAAATTAAAACATGTATTGGTGAGAAATAATGAGCACATTCGTTATGTGCTGACAAAAGCCCAGGACTCTGTGCTGACAGAAGTGGAGTCTCTCTCTCATTACTGATTGCAACTATTCACGCATCTTAATGCAGGCACCAACAAAGGTTGCCAAGAGCACTTGAATTAGTCTTTTATATTGATAAATACAGCAAAAGAGGCTCTTGCATATGAAAATGTTCACCAGGTGGCACAGCAGCTTTGCTTATATTAACAGAAAACTTTGGGAGTAGTTTGTGGCTAATTGAATTTCTCTGGTCCTCGGAAAGCAAGGCCTGAGTAAGGCTTGGTCACATTCTGAAATTTGATTTCTGAGCTTGTGTGAGCTTCTAACATTCCAGTGGCTTTTAAAATTTCTTTTTTTTTCTTCCCTCTCTGTTGGATTATGCTGAACAGCGATGTATTTTTGACATTTTCTAACCTCCAAGTTCAGGAGAGTGTCTGCACTCGAGCTCTGGGATAAGCAATGAGCTGGAAATTTAGGTGTTCTTGAAATATTGAGTCATCTTCTTTGTTTCTTTCCATTCCATAATCACCCCTGTTCCTTCCATATATATCTGCACATATCTGTGTATAAACCCACCCTTACACACATGAATTTATAGGCAAACCTGCAGGGCTGCATTTAAAATACCTAAATTTGTGATTAATATTTTGGGGGAAAATCCCATCATTGTAGTGACATGATGGCAGCGTTGCCAGAGATATTTAGCAGCTTTTAGCAACTGTTGAAACCACCTGTCCCAATTTGGAGGCAGACTTTGTGATGAAAAGGATATTAATCACTGTGGCAATTCAAAGGAAAGCTGACAGGCTGCGACCAGGACTTGGCTTTGCTTCTCAGAGCAAATCCAAAGGAAGAACTTGCAACCCTTATGACATAATTAACTTCTTATTGCAGCCCTCGTTTATGCAGGTGTTTACATTATGCAAAATCTCCACAAGCCCAAGTATCTTCTTGCAGAGACTTCAGCAGCAAAATTAAAGGGGAAGCTGAAAGATTTCTCAGTGAAGTGCTGCTTTGGAACCCATTATGTGTGGAAAGGCTTGGGATAAAGAGTTTGAAAGCTGTGGAGTGGTTGTAAATCTCTAAAGAATTCCATCACATTGTATAAAGTGTTGGATTTGATGATGAGCCAGGTGAGGGATCATTTATTACTAATCTCTCTTCTCTGGAGCATTTGGTGATAACACTTCTCCCATCCTGCCACGTAAATACCACACAGCACAGTGCCTATAATGTGTGGTCATATATATGTGTGAAGTTTTGGATATCTAGACATATTTTTTTAAAAAAGAAGTAACTGGCATTCGCACAGTGGCACTGATTTATCCCAGATTTTATTGAATTTAGTCCAGACTGGGCTCGTAAACATCAAAAATTGCATGCCCAGAACAACTGATATGTTTTGATCCAACACATTTTTGAAGGATGATTGGAAATTCAGAACAATTTCTTTGTGTCCTGAGTCCATAGCCTCAGGTGAAATGCTGATTAATGTTACGCTGCTCCATTTTCTCAAGGACAGCCTTGCAAAAGTGACTGTAAGGGCTGATTATAAATATCCAAATTACAGATGGCTGGAATCAGCCTGTTCCCATCTGACTGGAATCATTTCGTTTGGTTTCATATTCATCAGTGCTTCATATGTAAAGTTCAATGTTCTAATCTCTGCAAATGCAGTGTCTGGAAAGTTTAATTACAAGTTTTTTACCTGCAAATGAACATCTGGAGCTTTTTGGAGTTCTGTCAACTTCTTTGTTAGAGTTTCTGTCCTATTTGTTGCTCCTATGACTTCAGTGTTAATTTTGCCCTGGAGAAAGCCTCATACCTTGTGATTATCTGGTTTTGATTAATTATATCGAATTGCAGAGCCAGTTCCTCTTTTTCCATCTGCAATGAAGAATCTGTAACAGGTAATGCTGCAGCATGACCTACTTCTGATTTTTAGCTACAGAAGCAGAAGAAAAGGATTAAAAATGTCAGCAGCACAGGTAACACTTGTTTGGGTGGGTTTCAAAATGAAATTTTTCCTAGCACAGGAGCTCTGCTCCATTAAGAACTCTCAGGAAGCACAAATATACAAACTTCTTTCTGAATCATGGTGGTTTTTTTCTCTTGGAGGTCGCTGTGTTTCATTCTTTATGTCCTTATGTATGCAAATCACAGTAACAAGAATGAATATATATTGAGAAAACTAAACTTAAAACAGAAGTCCTACACTTTCAGCTAAGAATGCATTTTTTTCATCCAATTTAAGCAAACCACCCTTCCCTCAGCCTGTTATGCTGTTAAAATAGTCATTTTCCAACCTATCCTGAACGTAAAGGTTTACACATGTGTGTTAGGACATGTGCCAAAGTTTTTCTTAAAGAGTGTAAAAATAAAGGATAGAATAGGAGTGAACAGAATAAGACAATAGGAATAGAATAGGATAAGATGGAAGGGAAGGGAATGGGATGGAACGAAATAATAGAATAGAATAGAATAGAATAGAATAGAATAGAATGGAATAGAATGGATTGGAATGGAATGGAATGGAATAGAATAGAATAGAATAGAATAGAATAGAATAGAATAGAATAGAATAGAATAGAATAGAATAGAATAGAATAGAATAGAATAGAAACCCTCTTTGCCTCTTTCCTGGAGCAGCAATAACAGCAATGAGAGTTGAATTCCTCTCTTCCCCCGCAATTATATTCTCCAATACAATGTGGGATGGTGGAAACAGTTCAGATGGCTCAAGTGTGCTGAGCTGGCTCTTTGAAGTGATGAATTGCTCCCAGCCACAGCCACTGAGCTCAGGCACGGAGCCAGCAGCTGTTTGAAATGGCAGCTCTGGAGAGCACACAGGGGATGAGGGAAAGGAGGAAACCTTTCCAAGGCAGAAATTGTTCAACACCTGTATGCTGCAGTGTGTTTTGTACCTCTGCCCGCGGTGCCAAGGACGGGCCATTCCAGTAAAATAAGATGCTGAGCAAATGAACCATTCATCTCATCACTTTGTTAGCTCATACATTTCTCTGCTCCTTTTCAGGCACAAAAAGAATGCTGTTTGTGATAATTGTGTAATTAAGCAAAATTGTTTTCCATAGGATCTAAAAGGAAAATGTGGTTGGCTTCTCACCTGTTCTTTCTGAGCAGCTCTGCCTGTCTTCTGAAACTCCTTCATGTTTTGATGCAAATAAGATGGAGCATGGGATGCTGAGTGGTTTTTCCCTTGAACAATGAATATCTTTTTTCCTAACCTGTGGATTGGGCTCAAGACCACAGGAATGTTGAGGCTGCAGTCAGGATTCCGGAGGCATTCAAGTACACAAACTCCTTCTGTTACTTGACACTGTTCCATGTTAATGCTTTAGGATCTTTATTTGGCCTTGGCTTATTCGTAGTGGATGTTCTTAATTTCTCCGAAAGAAAAAAACCTCAAAACCCAGCCAGTTTATTTATTGAGTTGACATTATCTTATTGGAAATTACAGTCTGAGCACTCAATATCTCTAAGGTAAGACTGACATTGATTTCCCCATCAGGAACCACACCCAGATTGCATCACTGTCTTCAGAACAGTGGTAAGTGTCAATTAAGTGACTGCCTGCTAATTATCTCAGATGCCTGGTGATAATCCTCTACATTTATGATTTTATTCTAGAAACCTGATCTATAAATACAGCTTGCAGCAGCATATTGTTATCATGGCTTAGGATACATTCCCATGTTTGGCTTTCAGATTCCAATCATCCTATTTGTGGATCCTGTAATGCCTTTATATTAATACCAAAGCTTTGGTGTTTAAGTTAATCCTTCCTTTTCTTTGGAAAGGAAACAAAGGGATGAAGCAGAAAGAAGACAGTGGCACAAGGAATTTTTTTAAATATAAAACTGATACCTCTTACTCTCCAAAGCATCCCATCTGTTGTGATAATGAATGTAATGGGAAAGAGTTTTAATTATGACTGGCATAACCATCAGCCACAGACTTGCTGTCAGAGCTGACTAAAATGAGTATATAAAAAATCTGCTACCTCACATAAACAGGGCTGTTTAGGTATTGCAGCTTGTTAATTATCTCTTTATTAAATCTCATCCTTCTTTATCATTGTAAAAATATTTGAAAGAATGATATTGTCATTATAGAAGTGCCAGCTCTGATGGTGCTGTAAGAAGGATTCAAGTGTCTGGAAGAATGTTTCATATTTACATGTATTTTATACTTATCCATGTGAAGAAAATCTATTATCTTATAAATTGCATTTATCAGCTTATCTCTGAATTAGGTTATGAAGTTACAGACATATATCTTTATCACACACAAATTTTCTCACACATCCATTATGTCTCATGCTCTAATCAGACAAATCAATTGATCTGCAGCCAAATATGATCCCAAATACTGTTAAAATGCTTTGAGTATCCAAAAAAAAGTTCATGGAGTAGAAGAAAATTGTAACTAACTTCATTCTGAGATATTTTCCATCGAACCACTTTAATTACAATGTGTTGTTTCTGCACGTCATTGCAGTTTTTTATGTACACACATATGCATAAAAGATGGAAAACAATATATGGTAATGATCCCATTGAAAGAACTACATCACATGTTAATTGGACAAAGGGTCACATTTGTAAAACTTGATTTCCCAAATGTTTAGATTTTCTTTAGAGAAAATCTCTCCTCCATTTAATAAAGCAGCAAATCCCTATTCATCAGAATGAGCCTAAACAAGTCTATTATACATCAACTGGAGGTTTTTTCATTTGTTTTTTCTTTCAAAACAGACCTGCCAGAACCCTCAAATCCTGGACATCTCACTGGGAGCAGGACAAAGCACGTTTGAAAAATAATAAATTTGCTTTAGGAAGAGGTGATCCCTTAAAAGGTGAATTGAAAAAAGTCCCAATGGAAGTCACAGTGTAATGGTCTGCCAGACTTTACCTTTCCTTTTGATCTCTATTTCCTTTCTCTTCAGTTACACACCAAATCAGCTTCTGTTCAGAGCCTCACCCAGTTCCCACCGAGTAAGAATATCTCTCCCTTGTTAAGGCTGCACCAGTAAAATCAGAAATGCAAATATTCCAGGTGCTTAAAATGTATGAAGAGATCACAGGGAATTTGTAATGAAGCTATTGTGAGCTTGTCCTGTGAACCTTAAACTGCAGCAGGAATTTATAATTATGATGTCTACCTTTTCAAACGAAGAGCTGAGAATGTTCTGCATCTATTAACTTGCTTCAGCCCAAAGTGGACAAGAAGAAAATGCTTATAAAAATGCTTTTCTCTAGGAGAAATTCATTTGCCCAAGTTACACTTAAAAGTGGAGGAGTACTCTGATATATACGGTACATTTTAGAGATACCATCTTGAAAAGAAAACACAGATAATTAAATGATCACAAACTGTAGTGCAATTAGAAGACTTTGATGAAAGATGTGATTTAAGTAATACAAGTTTTAATGGCAAAAAGAGCAGTTCTCCACTCAAATGCATATTAATCATCTCAGTATGTGTGCTTTGTTGGCTGCTGATAAACTGATTATTTCTTTCTTTCTTCGCTTCACTCTGAATAAACATCTATTCCCAAATGCCACCTATAGCAGTGAGTGCAAAGAATGAGTCCTTCTAGAGCCTGACAGAGAGTCCTCCTGTGCTCAGCAAAGGGTGCAGAATCAGCTCTATATCAGCTGAATCTTTGCCTTAAAAATAATGACAAAGAGCTGAATAATGTTGGGGACCAGCGGACAAAGTCGAGAAGTTTTGTATCTGAGTGCAGACTTTAGAAATTTGCCTTTTCCCCACAGTATCCAACATTTATTTGTTAATTTACCCATGAAACAAGCTCAGTGAAAGAGCATTTTTGTTGTTTGTGGTGGTACGAGCAGGGCAGGTTGGTTTTGTGAGAAGGGGAAGGGCTCAGGGCTCAGGGCTGGGGTTGGTGTGAGAGCACTTGAGGGCTCTGAGCTCCTCTGGACCCCCCGAGCTGGAGCAGAAACAGCCCAGCCCTGATCCGCAGATCTCCTCCCAAATCCGAGTGTTTGGCTGCTGTGCTTTGCATTAGCCTCAGCACTGAGGTTCTGCTCTCTCCAATATCACCCCAATGTCTGTGAGGTGGATTTCAAAGTCATCCGCGGACAATTCTCTAAAAATGATATTTCTCCCCCTCTGCACAGTTTTACGCATTTTCTGAAATTGGATTTCCCTTCTCATTTTCTTGCTAGCTATTCAAAAGCCTGTTTTGAATTAACACCTCAGTCACTAGGATGTGTTTGAAAGTAAATGTTCCATAAAAATGTGGGAAAAAAAAATTATTAACCTCCCATAACAAGTGAATTGTCCTGGATCTGGGGGTTATATTGTAGCCATTACATTATATGAGAGAACAGTCTTAGCTGTGGGGAAAAGGCACAGACATCTGCAGTCTCACACAAGTATCAGAATTAAACACAATGGGAACATAGAGAAACTGGTAAAAATTATGCTGTTGGATGGCTCAGTGAAACTAAATGTTGCATAACACGTTTTTTGTTTTTGCAGTGCTTCAGCATTCAAATTAATTAAAGAATCTTCCAGAATGAGGTGCAATGTTGCTTTGGAAATGCTTTGCCTTAGCAAGCTGAAATGGGCAACTCAGCACACTTCTGTAAAATCCGTCTGTAACTTGTACCAATTAGAGTTGCTATGATATAAATGATTTTTTTTTCAAGTTCCTCTTTCTAAAATCCTTTTTCAAATCGCAGACTCATTAATGCTTTTGCAGGCAGTTCTAGTAGCACGCCACTGAAGCACGTTTCAGTTGGTTATCAGAGGTTAATAACAAAGAGATGATGAAATTTCACACTGATTTTCTTTTTCAATTCACAGTGGAGCAGAGCTCTCTTGTTTTAGTCCAACCATCAGAAGGAAAGGGATGAAAGTCACCACACATTATATCTGTGGCTGATACAAGCATCCATTTCATGGGAGATTCAGTTAAAGACCGGACTCCAAGCTTAAAGGTGGGCTGATTTCTAAGAATTTAAAATTATATATATGCACAAAATGTGGATGGAACTGTAATTAGGAAAATAACAAAAGAACAGCTCGAGTTGCAGCAGCTATTTGGCACCTCTTTAGGACAGACAGTGGAGCCAAAAGAAGGGAAAGGTGTCCCTTCAATTTACCCTGACCTGTGAGCAGCACAATATCATCACCTCTCAATGGAAAATAAATGGAAACCTTCACCATGGAAGGTTCTTTGCTAATTTAGACCCTTCAATTGGCTGAAATGAGAATATCTCACATCAACTGAACATCAGCTGTCAGGATCTTGTGCTGTCTTTACCCCATTTGAGGTGGAGCAGGTGCAGGGGAAATTGTGGTGAGGAAAGCACTGCAGTTTGAGTTCTGGATCCGCAGGCAGCTGCTTGCCTCAGGTGACTGTAACACCTCAAGAAAGAGAGGCTTGTCCCGTGAAAAGCCAAGAGGAAAAGGGATATTCGTGAGCATTCCAACACGATTCATTTGAGAACTCTGGAGTGACTCCCCATAAATGTTGTGCGAGGAAGCAGAAAAGGAAGGGCCACTCGGTCTGAAATGTGCCCAGAGGAATCTGTGAGAGCAGGAGAGATGTGCACTGCCTTGGGACTGAGGGAATTTATGACTTCTTAAATGCTGCTTTTTTCTCTTTTTCTTTTTTTTCCTTTTTTTTTTTATGATGTGGGTAAAGTATTTTACAGCACATTCTTGATGGTAACTCTGGGGTAACTTTTTTGCATTAAGGACAGATTAGAAACTCTCAAAGGTGATGTGGTGGCCACCACTGAGCCTGGAGCTCCTTTTGGTCTTCAAACTACCATGATATTACCAAAGCTGAGTTGACTGACCAAATGATGGATTTTAGAGAACATTGTTGATTTTTTTTTTGTTTTCATCTGAATTTTCATATTGTTTTTATTTGTTGTTTAAATAATTCTTTGCTAAAACACTGTCCTCTTCCATTTCTGATAATTTCAGTAGAATTATGGTTCTCTACAATCCTGTATTTCTATTTTACTGCTCTGGGCCTGCTGCCTGAAAGACATTAACTAATTCTTCATCTGCTGGAAGCTCATTAGCATGAAAAAATATAAGAACAATGATACCTACACAGGCGTCGTAGCTGTGGAAGAGGAATTTAGCAGTTGGTTATTTCGGAGTATTTCCAAGCACTTCTGCATGCTTGGGATGAAGAAGGTAGGAGCTGGCTCCTCAGCACTTCTCGCAGACCTTTTGAGTGGAACCCTTCCTTGTTTCCACTCGATGATTTGCAGACCAGAAAAAAATTCTGAATACTTTAGTAGTGCATACAAGTAAATCTTAGCTCAAGCAAAGGTCCTCACTTTGCTCTTCTGAGAAATGGCATCACAAGAAATAGACTTCTCAGTCTTCTTGACTAAAGGAATTAATTCAATCTTTTTTTCTCCTTAATGCCTCTCACTATTAATGTGACATTCATGAGTGATGTTAAAATGGGAGAACAACACAATTCTGACCCCTTCTCAGCCGAACAGCTGCTGTGGTCTCTCCTGCTTTATCTCCTCTTAGTGAATATTTATTTCAGTGCTTTTTTAACCAAACCGCTTGTGACTGATCCGAGGGGGCTCGAGCTCTGTGCCACTCCTGGTGTTTATGCCGCGACATGGGCCCCTCTTTCCGTGTCACTTGTCCTGGGTGCCTCAAACATGGAAATTTGGAGAGTTTAGGACTTTGGAAACTTTGTACTCTGCTCGACTCAGAGCCAGCACAGGGCTCACTCTGAATTGTAATTTCATTTGATCACCAGTTATAGGTTTGTGATGATGAGTTTCCCGAAAATCATCCCAGACTGCCCAACACTGACGTGTAATTCTCCACAAGGCTGTGGAATAATCTTTCTCAGAGCTGATGAGCAAGGCCGAGCGAGCCAATGTGTATCAAAGCAAGCAGGACTCTGTGAATCATTCCCTTGTAATCTCTGCTGAGCACAAACCAGCACAGCCACCAGCCCTAATAGGATTCCATTTCCATCAAAACACTTCAGCTCTCCTGCATGGCCTGGACAACATCTCAGAGACTATCCCTAGCAGAGAATGAGTTACATAAACTTCAGGGGATATTTGCTATTGTTTGTATTCCACAGCCATCACTCTGACCTGCAGCTGTTAGTTTTTACAGGTGCTGTTGCTAAAATTGTTCATTGAAAGCTCTGTCTGAACCCCCTTCATGCAAGTCTTTTGAAAAGAGAACTCAACCCATGGAATCCATAAGGGCACCACAGAGCTGTTGTTTTTCTAATGAACCAGAATTACAAGCCTTCAAGGGTAGAGAAAGAGCACAAAATGTCTTGAAAGCAGAAGCTCTGTGGGTGAGACAGAAAGTAATTTATTTATATGAGAATATGCACCGTGTTGGGCTGGGGTTGTTGTAATCCCAGGGTTACAGAACAAATATATGAGGAAAAGCTAACGTGTATAGCCATGCTGTACTCTATGTTGCATACAGAAAAGACAAAAAAATTCAATTTTTAAATTCTTCTCGATAGCCAACATCTTACCCGTGTTTTGTCCATTAGCTCATTAATCAGTGTCTGGTGTCATTTATCTTCATTTACTTAAATTGGCTGAACAACAGGACATTGCTCATCCTAATCTTTCCTTGTGACACTGCTCATTATTGTCTGCCTCTCATCGTGTCACCACTTGGAGCTGACATTGTTTATCTCTGCTTGCCCTGCCTTGATCTGGTGATTGTTGGCTAAAATCATCAGTCTTGGGTGGCTCCTGCCCTCTTGGCCATCCCCAGCTGACAGAGGCCACCTCTGCTGGGTCAGCTGCCATCATTTACTGTCTAAAGCGGTAGGAAAATCTTTCTTGGATGTTCCAGAAATTTAAATTGGAAGGCCAGACTCACCAAAAGGCTCATTGATCTATCCCAGAGAGAAAAGCTGAGGCCTAGGTAAGATTTGAGGCATCAAAAAGTTAATTAATTTGTTAATTGAGGACTGTGGAAAAACCAAATAGCACAAAACCCCCCCCCGTACCTTATATGAAACAAGCACAGTTTTATTTTTTGTGTTTTCTTCTGTCTGGAATTTCAGTATTACTTTTATCTCTACTTTTCATGATGAGACTGCATCTATTAGTGGGCTTTTATCTCCAACTAATTTTAAAAAGTCAAGTTTGTTCCTCAAGAATCTACATTCTAGAATGTCTAAAACATAATTTTGTTTCCTTTTAAACCTTTGCATTATTTTTTTCTTGTTTTAAGTTCCTTTGGCAACTGCTTTAGTTTTCCCACCTTAAAGATTGAATGCTGTCAATACCTTGGAAAAAGTCTCGATTTGGGAGTGTTCAGACAGGATTTTGTGTCTTCAGAGCGCTTTGGAATTCCTTTGTACGGGTTGCAGTGATGGCTGTTGTCAGATGAGAAAGACCTGGAGGTCGACACATTTGAGAAATGTCCTTGTTTTGTTACATAAGAAGCAAAAATTATATATAGCTGATCATATGGAGCTCAAACAAATTGCATATGCAAAGTGGAAAACACCTGCTGCCAGTCTTTGGAAATGGTTCTGAGCCCCAAACCCAAGCCAGAGCCCTGACATATTTAACTACAACCAAAAAAAGTGCTGAATGTGGGTAAATCCACCCGTGGAGGGTTGAGCTGTGTCCTGGCAAGGCGACAACGGCGCCCGTCGCTAAAAACCCGCGCGGCTCCTTCGCGATTTAAATACGGAAAACTGAGAGTTCCTGGTCGGCATCCAGTTCTCCCTCTCGGAATTGTCAGAGAGGTGCTAAGTGAAGTGGCTCCTGAGTCTCGGAGCTGCAAATTGCGCCTCGCCTGTGCGGAACAAAGCCTGGCTGACCTCCATTTCGTTGGGGTTGTTCTGGAGATGGAGTTGATGACAAGTCACAAAGCCTGAGCCGAGCTCTCTTCACAACTCGGCGTCTTTGAAACCATGACAAACAGTGTCAACAGCTTCATCTCGGCTGCGCTGGGAAGCAAAATGACTTTTCTCGTGCTTGATGTGGAATAAAACAGAGCACAAAGTCAGCCATTGTTCGGGAGCTTATGAGTGTTATCCTTTTAAAGGGTGACATGTGACAATTTGAGCTTTATTATTATTTGCTTGAGCATTATTTAACACAAAATAATACAAGTGTCATGACTTGAGCTGTCTGTACAATTTTTGTTGGGTTTTTTTTTCTGTAGCATCTCAGAAATACAGATAAAATTTCATCTCCAGACATAAAAGGGCTTTTTGGGGGAGATTTGTGTACACTTTATACTTGCTGCAGACCTTGTATTCTTTACGTTCTAAATATAGCTAAGCAGACTTGGAAGAAGGGGAAATAATGACTAGACTTGATTGTGTTTCAAATGTCAGATGCCATTTCTTATCTACAGTTAGATACAGTTCCTTTTGTTGATTTGTTCTGTAATCAGCTCTGAACAGTTAGGAGACAATTTAGAGCGTTTGAGACACCAAAACCATTTATTTTCTTGAGACAAATAAAAAAAATTTGCAAAGATCTGCATACACAAATGTGTCCAATCTTTTTAACCAGCCTCTAGTTAAGTTCAAGAGAACAAGTTTTTTTGTTGAAAGAAAGAATGCACATTCCCTTTCTAATATAAATTCTTTTTTTTAAATTCAGGGTTATGGAGTTATACTCTTGTTGTTGTCCGCACAGTGATTTTAGAGACTGAATCCAAATTCATGCAAGTGGTGAAAAATGGATCAATTTGCTTCGTATATACACATTTTTAAGGTAGGCATTGAGCCAGTCTGTCATTTTTAGCAGAACTGAAGTCCCTGACTGCTTTGCTGAATGATGCAGACACTACTGCTGCATCTGCTGACACAACATCAACTAGAACATTATTTTAATATCTCAAATAACTGTAGATATCACTTTAATTGCTGTATTTATGCATAGTACTGAATATATTCTCAGGTTGTACAAGCAGCAAGTGTATAGAAGCAAAAAAGAAAAAGAATATTTAAATGTCAGAAAATGATCACTAAGTTGAACAGAATTTCTGTTCAGAATTTCTGTGGAATCTATTTGGAGGACATTAATCAGTAAGTTAGTCTTTGTGACAGATGCAGTCATATGAGATAAGAAAAAAAAGGTTGCCTTGGTTGATATTTTATGTCCTTTACACTATAAAGTGCACTGAAGGTTACTGAAATTACTGAATAGCAAATACCTCAGTGTCCACCAAGCACAGAGTCAGGAATCCTGGGCTTGTCCCAGAGGAAACTTCATTCTTTTATAATCTCGTTCAGTCCTTGTTTAAAAGACTTCTTCTCTCTAGCACAGGTTAAGTTCATTCTGTAAATGGCTGGAGGTTGTCTGAAGAGCAGAACGAGGCTGTCTGGGTTTCCTGATCATAAAGATGTTTGAAGGTGAGAATGTTTGGAGGAGTGACCCCCGTTGGGAGCTGGGATATCTGTGTTAGTGCTGTGTGTGCGTGGCCATCAGCATGGCCAAGGCCATCTGGGCTTTCAAAGCTCAGATTTTGCTCACCAGTTTCTCTCAAATACCGAATTATCTGATCCCTGCCCCTGTGTCTGCCTGTGCCACCCCAACTTGTGCCACTCGTCCCTGTCACGGAGTGGGAAAGGTCAGGAGAGCTTGTGGCGCTTGGTGCTCACCACAGAATCAGCTGCAGCCCCCACGAGATGTTCCCCCTCATCCTCAATACCTGTGATCCTTTCAGCATCTCCCACTGCACCCCTGCAATATTTTATATTGTTTTCCTTTTTACTCAGTGCCCCCTCAGAGAGCTCTGCTGTGTCACTGCAGCTCAAGGCTTGTGTCCCTGGGCTGCCCCAGAGCTCTGATCTGTGGTGCAGGGGCAGAGCACGAGGGGTTGGTGCCCCAGGTCAGGATGGTCATGGTGCTCAGGTCAGGATGGTCACACTGCCCCAGGTCAGGATGGTCACACTGCCCCAGGCCAGGATGGTCACGGTGCCCCAGGCCAGGATGGTCACGGTGCCCCAGGCCAGGATGGTCACAGTGCCCCAGGTCAGGATGGTCACGGTGCCCCAGGCCAGGATGGTCACGGTGCCCCAGGCCAGGATGGTCACAGCCCCCAGGGCCAGAGGGACAGAGCCTCACTCAGAGCAGCCTCAGCAGGTCACCGTGCTGGGCTTTGTGCCACATCCGCTCTTTGCCCTCCCTGGTGAACTCCTCGTCCCCTGAATAAACATCCCTCAAGTGTGAGCAGCAGCAACGGTTGGGAAGAATTCTTTCCTCCACTTAGATGAAGTTCAGTCCAGTTTTGTTCGTGTGGAAGTTGCTGACATTCCCATAAGCTGATTTCTTTTTAAAACGCTTTGATTTACTGATCAGGGGTGCTGAGTGCTCCAACAGGCTCTGCATTCTCATTTCCAGTGGTGGCTTCTGCTGACAATCCCATGGTCCTGCCTGTGAAAGGCAGTGTGAAAAACATAAAAAAAGGGACAACACAAGCCATTCTTTCCTCAGCTTGGAGACTGAAATCATATTTCTTTCACAAGCAGTGAAGGCTCATTGAGACCTTGGCTGATTCAAGGTGCCCATGGGAGGGGATGGAATGAGATGACCTCTAAAGTCCTCTCCAACCCAACCCATTCTGTGATTCTGCAGTGCTAAGAGTGGTATCCTTTAATAGGAATTATAATTTTTGCTCCATACTCTTGTGCTGACACTAACATGTCACTGAAGTGAGAAGACTGTACTTGATAGTGAAATAAGTTTGATTCTTCCCCTGCTGTCTATAAAAATCAGTATTTGATCCCAAACCTCTTTGAGTTAGTGATGGCTTTTCTCTTCCTTTGATTTGCCTTGTATTTACACTCAGCTAAAGAAGCCTTTAATTCATGTAAAAAAAATTAAAATGCTCAATTTTCAAAAGCATGGATTATAGCAGATAAATAACTTTAGCAGTATATAAGAAAATTTGGGAAATTTTTTCCATTACTTCTACCAATTCTGTTTTGTCTTGATAATTTTTTATCTTCTAGGTCTCCTTAGTAGCATTTTTCCCCTTTTTTTCCTTTTCCTTACTACTACAGCGCCTGCATGACTATGGAATATTGTTGCCATAGTGAATGTTGTCTGACATCAAGGGGCTGACAATCAGGAGGAGTTATGAAACTAAATGATGTGCTGTTCACATCATTCATCAAAACAATTATTAGCGTGGAAACATGATGGGATGCGCTGGAATTCTGCTCGTGAAATGAAAATAACTCTGTCTCTTTGTTTTAAGCCAAAAATGGTTTTGTGTTATCACGGTGTATACATAAATTTAATGCAGAGAAGCAGATTTTTTAACATTTCTTCTGCAGCATTCTCAGAATCCTTTCCTCCTTGCTGTCACATTGCTCCAGTTAAAGTGTCTGAGTGAGAGCCTAATTAGCAGCCAGCACCAGGCCACTTATGGCAATTGACATTGATTAGCTGAGGGATGGCAGCAGACACAGAGAAGGCTTTCATCCCTCTGGGGACTCGGTCTGGCTCTTGTCTGCGCACAACAGGGAAAACTGAGTGAAAAGGAGGAATTAGCAGTGTTATCTCGGATCTCTTACCTGGAATGGCCCACCTACCTGTGGGTTTAAAGTTGAAGCCCAGGAGGACCTTTTTGTTTCTTTTTTCCCCCTGCAGGACAAGGCTGATGTTGGAGGACTGAAAAGGAATAAATTATTCCTTAAAAACTCACCTCATGAAGGGAAGGATAGGGAGACATTCCAGCCTCTTTTCTGGATGAGGGAAATCTCATCATTCTCATTCAGCATTGCAACTTACAGTACCTTCTCTTTATTCCTGTATTTAGGAAGTTTATAGGCAGCTATTTCAGTAGAGAAACTTGATTCTAGTCTCACTTCTCATCTTCTGTGATTATTCAGTACATAAAAGAAATCAGCATGCGTGGCTTGCATAGGTATTAGTCACTTAGGCGGAAGGAGCACAAAGAATGCAGGAAGAAAACAGAAAAAGGGTTATTTTCCTTCTGCCTTCCCTCAAAATCACAGACCTGCAACCTTCGCAGCCTTTGAAGCTCATATTTTATGATGTTCCTGCAGCTAATTCACTGTAACATTATCCCATGATTACAAATGTTAGTAGGGCTCCACTCTCTTCTTGAGTTACTGATTAGTTGTTAATTTTTTAGTAAAGTGGAAATGCTAATCTCTGATGTGGACAGATCTTAGTCCTCAGTCCACCTGTGCATACAGTAAAATCTTCTTTGGTTGTGTTTGATCAGTTCCCATTAGTGACTCCAAACAATCAATATCACACTGTGTTTAAAATTATCTTTTAAGGGACACAAAGTATTCAGGTGGAAAAAAAACCTACCTCGAGAGACCAGCATGAAACTAATAAGATTTACTAATAGCTTTTGCTTTCGTAATTTGCAGGGAAACCAAAGAGCAGATTCTGAATAGCTGGATTCTTAATTGGATATTGATCTAAACAAATATTCTCTTTCTAAGTACCTGTTAAAATCAGTTGCTGCGATTTGGTAGGACACGTTGTATTTATCCTGATTTCTGCAGAAGTGCTGCTGCTCTTCTAAGTTATATAAAGATGCATTAGCAGTGCACTTTTAATAGACCTATTAAATTCGCTTTGCTCTGACTTACGCAGTGTTTGAGTGGAGGCTGAGTATTGTATACAGCTGCAGAAAGAGGAGCACTGAAAATAATGTAATTATCACCATTTATGCTACTATTTATTTTGTTAATTTGCGTGGAGCTGCACTTTATGGAACGTTTGTGCTGTATTTACTTTTAAACCTGCCTTACATGTGGCTTAATGCCATTTACAATCCACTTTTGCTGAAAGATCCTGCTTTCATTGCTATTTTCTGGGTTGGATTCTCTTCGCCTGCTTTCTTGCCTTTCCCCTTGTAGTGACACAGCACAGCACTAATCCAGAAGTTGTAGATAATTCTTTTTTCCAGACAGACTCCATGCAAGTTAAAATGGCGTAATAATAAAGGCAGAGCTGTAAAAAACAGACAGGATATACCAGTGACCTTCTCTTCACTTTGCTAAATTTCTTAAGAATTATAGAAACAAAAAAACCCCAAAACACCCCAAATCAAACCCCCAAAACTGTTGAATTAAATAAACTACTTACTATGAAGATTAAATGATAAATGCAAAGAGTTGTGGCTTTGGTTTGGCTCTCCACATTACAAATCAAAGCGGCATCATTCAAATCAAACCCATCTAATAATTTGGAGGTTTGTGATCAGTTCTTATTCTGACCCATTCACACGTGAATTTGCTTTTCTCTTAAGATGCTTGGAATAGAAATATGATCTGTTGGGAGATGAAAGGGCATAGGAGGGCAGTGGGTGCAGTTAGTTCTCTTTTGAGCAGACTCCTACAGTCCTTTCCTTGCAGTTGCACCATTACAAAACTTTTAAAAGTGTAGCTCAGCCCCCAAGCAGTATTTGATTTTATTTTTTTAAAAAGACATTAAAATGGATCACTTGATTTTCATTAGTAAGAAAATTGCCCAAATTAATAATAATTGTGTCAGTTCAGGGAAAGTGAGAATTGGCTGCCCCTTGAGCCTCAAATTCTGGAACTTTTGCCCCCAGATTAATCTGGCAGTAACACATTTGGCTATGATGATTGAAAAAATTGCCCAAAGACAGCAGAAGTTATGGCTGAACTTGGAAATATTCAGTGTCCTCTGACTATTTATTTACTACTATTATTACATATTTTACTCTTTTAAAATATTCAAAATACTCAAACACCTACTTTTATTAAACTTGAAGCAATTTAATTGTTTTAATCTTCTACTTTTCTGTGAAATTTTTAAAGTCTTCCAGGGGATTGATAACGATTGGGGTTTAGAAAGAATCCAAAATGCCAGCATGGAATGAGTGACTGCATAAATCAGCTCCCACAAGTGAGGCCAATAAAAGGAATATTGAGATTTTCTCCTGTGCAATCCCCAGAGAACAGACAGGGCCTGGAGTGGGGTAACTCCTGCCAAATGCTGAAGGCAGAGAAATGCAAAATCATCTGCTTTGAGAGAGAGAATCTGTCTTGCAACATCAGGTCACCATTGCAGGTGAGCTCATGTTCCATATTTTTTCCATATTTTTTCCATACTTTTTCCCAGTAATTTTCCGTATTTTTCCATATTTTTCCATATTTTTTCCTATTTTAAAAAGAATTTTAGCGTTTTTTATTTACTATTTATTTACTACTATTATTACATTTTTTTTACTCTTTTAAAAACAGAATAAAAATTTTCTCCAGGACTCCGGAGAGAATTTCTGGACAACCCTTTAGTGGATGAAGCTCCTGGTGTGGAAGGGGTGGCTCGGGATGGGCGATGCTCACACCAACCCTGTTTTGGTTTTTGGCTGCAGAAATCCCATCCTGCTGCCACCTGGGACAGCTCCTGCCCTATTCCACCCCAATCTCCAGCTACAGGCAGAAAAAACTGGGAATGTGTTCCTATTTCCCCACCCTGGGCCAGGCGCTGGTCGCTCCCGAGCCCACCACGATTTATCGGAGGGAAAATCCCGTGGGTCCTCACAGAGGCAACCTCACCCCAGTGCTGTTGATTTAAAAAACCTCAGTGATTTTCTGCCATACTCAGATTTTAGAACAAATTTACTGAAATATGGGAGGAGGACAGCAACATTCTGAGCTTGCTGTGGTTGTTGTGGGTTGGTTTTGGCTTTTTTTCTGCAATATTTTATTCTCTTTGTGACTAAGATGAAGAAATACCTTTGTCTCTGTTCCAGAAATGCTATTCTGTGGGGAGTTTTTGTTCCAATCACAGATTTTTACATGATATTTATATTTAGCCTAAAATATTGAGACTTGAACAGACTGTACAGACTTCAGAACTAGGTCTATATCTGTCTTATTTATTTGTCCTTTGAACAAATGTTTTCATAAAAAACCAGGAACTTGAAAATCCATCAGTGACAGTGACTGAAATTAGACTGAAAAGTTTGGAGAAGACCTGAAGAGATTATCTGTTCTGTCTCCCCATTTTCTACATAATTATCCTTTTCTGTGTGGTTTTTCTGACCCTTTTTTTTTTTNGGGTTTTTTTTTCCCTTTTTTTTTTTTTTTTTTTTTTTTGCTTTTGTCCTAACTATTCCTCCAGGAAATGTTCCATATTTTTTCCATACTTTTTACTATTTAAAAAAATACCTTTAGCTTTTTTATTTACTACTTTTTTTTTACTAGTTTTAATATTGCTACGTATTTTTATTGTTTTTCAAATATTTTAAAACATTTCCATGTTTTTTGCTGTTATGTCATCTCCTTTCTGTCTTCTCCAAGCGATGACTAACTTGAGAGCTTTTCTCTGTAAATCACAAACACTTGAATACCAATTTTTTAGCCATTTTACCTCAGCTTTAGATTTAGGCTAAATTAATTTTTTATTTTTTCCGGTTAATTTGTCCTCTCTGAGTTCAGCCTGTGGCTTGCAGATTTAGCAGATCCCATCTCAGATTTGCTTCAGTAACTCCAACTTTTGGCAATTCTGCTGTCCAGACTGTGCTCTCTCCCCACTGGATTTGACCTTTTAAATGCACATATTTGAATTCCTGCATCAACCCATGCACAGTCTCCATAGAAATTTATATTAAACTTAATGAATCCCCAAATATGAACACAGTTGGGATGTGATATCAGTTTCCCAATTTAGATACTTGTAAGAAAGAAAAAAATCTCTTTTCTTCATAAATGAGACTTCCTTATTTATTACAAGACAATTGTCTTGGAAGGAGAGAATTTGTGATAGCAAAGAATGGACCAGGACAAAATTTTGGAGTTCTAGGTCCATCTGGTGGTAAAAGAATTCTTTTGGTATTTTATAGGGTGAGCCACATGGCATTAAAAACTGTAGAGAACCTCATTTCCCAGATAAACTGTCATTATTGCTGAGCCCAGTGGAATTACAGCAGGTCACAGCAGCAGCAGTTTCGGTTGATGATATTTTAAGAATTTCCTTCTCTCCAGAACCAGGAGAGAAATTCTTTGGTAGGAATTTATTCTCTTATCAAACTTTCCTCAGGAAAATCTCCATTTTTCGGAGGCCATGATCCACTAGGAGTGATTGGAGCCCCACTTCCATTGAAGCTGGGGAGGGCAGGTTGGCAAGGAAAGGTTAAAACAGCCAAAAAACCAGCATGAAGGATGCTCCCAATAATGGTTTTGGGTATTTGCCTGCTCCAGGAGTGACTCACTTTCTAGGGAAAATTGATCTGCCTTTCTCCTGATTTCAGCTGGGATAGAGTTAATTTATTCTATTATAATCACCATAACTATTATTACTATTATAATTATTCGATTCTCCTTTATTTCAGTTATTAAACTGTTCTTCTCTCAACCCACAAGTTTTACCTTTACCTGATTTTGCCCATCCCATGGAGGGGAAAGTGGGAGTGGGTGACCCACAATGTGATCCTTGGTTTCTGCCTGGGATTTAACCACAAGAGCCTTTCCACATGCGGTAGAAAAAGATATTTGTGCTCCTCCTGTAGCCACTTCTCAAGTCACGATTTTTTTTTTGCAGACTGGTTGAAGCTGAATGACTAAACGAAAAATTATAAGCAAGCAATTATCTCTGCTCAGCGAGTTGCTCAAAAATGTGCAGGAAGGAGCAAAGCAGATGAAGGGAATGCACAGGAGACACAAATATGGTGTGGTGCAGGAATCAGCCTGATTTGGAGAGACAGATAACACCCGCCACGGAGGGCTGGGCAGGCAAGAAATGATTCATCACTCATTTTTGAGAAAGATTTACTCAGTCACAAAGCTCCCAGGGCTGCTCTGGTGGGAGCCACCTGCAGAGCTGCTCCAGCTCCAGGCTCTGCTTTTAGAAGGACCTGAGCTGCTGAGAGAGGCCAGAGGAGGTCATGGAGCTGCTCCAGGGCTGGAGATCCTCTGCTCTGGAGCCAGGCTGGGAGAGCTGGGGGTGCTCACCTGGAGAGGAGAAGGCTCCAGGGAGAGCTCAGAGCCCCTGGCAGGGCCTGAAGGGCTCCAGGAGAGCTGCAGAGGGACTGGGGACAAGGCATGGAGGGACAGGACACAGGGAATGGCTTCCCATGGCAGAGGGCAGGGCTGGATGGGATATTGGGAAGGAATTGTTCCCTAGAGGGTGGGGAGGCCCTGGCACAGGTGCCCAGAGCAGCTGTGGCTGTCCCTGGATCCCTGGCAGTGTCCCAGGCCAGGCTGGACAGGGCTGGGAGCAGCCTGGGACAGTGGGAGGTGTCCCTGCCATGGCAGGGGTGGGATGAGATGATTTTAAGGCCCTTCCAACCCAATCCTTTCCACGATTCTCTGTGCTCTGATACAGAAAACATCGAGCCTATCTGATACACCTTTAGAAATTTTAGAGAGACTGAGTAAAATTCAGGTAAGATGAAAGTTTAAAAGAATGATTTGCTCATTTATGCATTCAATTCTTTCCAGTTCTACCCCTTTGCTGTTCTAAGTCATTATTTGATTGAACGTCTCTGTCACATATAAATAACTTTGCTCAAACACCAACACACAGAGCCCTCAGGTCTTGCTGCCATTATTTAAATGACCCTGGCCAAGGCATCGCCACTGATTGTTATGACTCATTTTTGATTTCGTCATTGAGTCTGTCACAATAACTCAGCAAGACCTTGAAGCACAGCTCATTTCCAGTTAAAAGACAAATAAAAATTAGAAAGAGCTTGTAACTTTGGAGAGGAATTAATTTTTAAAAGTCAGATTGAAGTACTACAGAGAGGAAAGCTGAGCGGTAAGACTCGTGTCTTTGCAGAGTTGGGACCCAAGGGATTTCCATGCTTCTATTTAATAATGAAAAATGTTTCTCAAGTGAAAGGACTCTGTTTTCCAAACATCTGAACATGGTTTGATGATCTTCATGATTGGATGGCTACAGTTACTGGGTCTGGGAGCACAAACAAACAGAAAACACAACACAATCCTCTCCTCCATCCATCTCTGTGTTCACTGCTGGCACTGAAGTGCTCGAAAGAAGGGAATGAGGAAATAGGGAATGTAGCTCAGGAGAAAACTCAGCCATGGAGCCATGGGGGAATCACAAGTTTAGGCTGTGCCCTTCTAAGGAAAGGAAATTCTCACAAAATTTAGTGGAATTCTTTGGTCTTCAAGAAGTTTTGGAAGCATTCCTGTGAATAACCACATCCAAATGGTGCTAAACCATGTCTCCTACTTGTATGAGTTTCCTTTAGAAAACACCTTGAGTAGAGTGTGGAGGTGTTTCCTTGGGTTTGTTTAATCCCCCCCCATATAACTATGTTATATTTGGGCAATTAAATTCCATACACAGCTCTGTGCTCAAATGTACCCAAAGCTGGAGAAGCTGAAAACTTTTTTGTTCCTTTTTTCTCTCTAGAACCCTGTGCATTTTTATAAACTGTACCTTGGAGTAAATATGGTAATCTCAACCTTCGAAATGATGAGTAACGTACCAGACAGCAGAGACACGAGATAAATCTGTTTATAAATCAGTAGAAATTTGCTGGAATGAGTATAAATCCCATTGAGATCTAGCAAATATTGTGTGTTATCATGAAGGAAAGTTTGATTAAATTCTCAGGTGTGCTCCCTCAGCAGCCTCATCAATGCCAAAGGTTGGACAAAGAATTGTAGCCTCCCAGGTTAGAAGTTTTAAAGCAGAATTCAACTGTGAATTCTTAAGTTTTTTACTTAGAACTTTAAGAATTGTAAATAACCAACAGTGACAAGCAATTAAACAACTTCATACTCAGCCGCATTTATATCTCAATGAATTATTAATTATTTGATAATAATTTGGGCTAAAAATATCAGGGTTTTGTTTACAAATGATAAAATCACTGAAGTGGAAACAGAGATGAGAAACATGACAGAATTTAGCATTTAGGAACAAATTTGTCCTTTCAGGCAAAGCTGCCTGATAATTTAAACAATAAATTCATCATTATGGAAAAGGCTTTGAGTGAAACATAACCATCCCCCAATAGAATAATTTTTAAAAATATAGAAAATAAGAACATTCCTTTAGCTCTGTGGCATGAATCTGTTGTAATCAATCAATAACTACTTGAACAGGTAACTTGAATTTTCCAAGCTTATCCACAGGTGAGAAAAATCAGGCGAGAGAGCTTTTGTACTCTTTCACTATGAGATATTTAATCTGGTTTACCCCAGAGTTGGGGGAACTTTTGATCGGATCATTTTCCAAATGTCCAAAATAATCTTGTGGGATAAGAAGGAAAGCATTGCAAACACCAGATAAGCCAACAATTTATTAAATAGTGGCTCCTTCTAGTTTTTATTTTACAGATTACAGTTCCCTCCAGTTCTTTAATAAAGAGCCTATCAGTAAAGAACATTATGCACAGATTGCTGAGGCAGTTTTGCCTAAAAATCCCTTTCTGTCCAAAAAGAGGCTGACCCTGGCTGGCCTATGGTTAATGAAGGCATAATGATAATTACTGTTCTTGTTATGTTTGTTAAATGAAGCTCATCTCATTCTTAAGGAAGTGGAGAACATGAATTTCCTTCTATAAAGAGGAACTGAGCACGCTCCCACATCCAGCACTTGCAGAAGGGATGAGCAGGGGTCAGAATTCTGTCTCTATTTGATATTTCACATCATTTGGAGAACTGGCCCATGACCATTCCTGTGTTCTGCAGTGGCTCAGTGCAGACCTGATTAAAAGAAGTTCTTGTGCCAAGTGAAGAGAGCAGGCTCCTTGCGTTGTCAGAAGAAAAGTCCCTTTAGGCAGTTCTGGATATTTCTGGAAAATCCCTCTCACTTTTTCCTGTCAGGTTTGGTGAGTCCTGTCACGAGTGATTGCTGACTCCAATATAATTATGGAGATTCAATAGCAGCGCCATGTACAAAGCAGTTGTCTACAGAATCCTGCAGAACCAGCTTGTTTCTCATGTTATCATTCATTACTCCCTTTTCTTCCCATTTTTGGCGAATTATTTGAATTACCTCTCTTTCTGTGTTCAAAATAAGCTTTGATTTTTTAACCTTCTTTTCCCAGTTCTGTAGGTCAATAAATACAGATGAACATAACTCTTTCCTTGGCCTTCTCCAATGAAGTGTTTTTTGATCATCACACCAAGCAAGGCTGCTGGGATTTGTCTTTCAGGTCTCCCAAACCTGCTGGAGGACTTTGGTCCCATCTTCATGGGACGTTTGGGCTGCCTCGTGTGCCAAAATTCCTGATGACATCACGAGCTGCTGTAGGATCTGTCTGCTCGCCGAGGTAATTGTACTTTGGTTTTCTTCTCTTCGTCCACATTTATTTCAGGATTAGTTGAAAGAAATTAGTGAATTTATTTGGTTTTTTCTTTCCTCGGGATGCTCAGCTTCTCTGGAAAAAACCAAGTCAGATCAAACATTCCTGAAAAACACTGAACACACCTTTTCATTGTGCACTCCGTCTTGATCAGCACGAGGAAAAACTGCCATTTAATATAATTACTGGAATAGAATCCAAGTCTCCAACTCCTAATTTTAGTTCTAAACATAATACTTGAGGCTGAAGTTCAGAACTCACTTATATCTCGTTATTTTTGGTACCTTGTTTCAGAGCATATAAATAATTTGTATTAACTTTAAAAATGCTTACGTTGAAATAGGATTGGAAGCTTTCTATGATGACAAGTGTGTTTTGAAAGCAATTAAAAAAGCAAACTACTAAAACTCTTCTTTCTGGAAATGGCCAACACAAATTCAGATTGAAGGGTGGTCAAAACAAAAGAATTAATCTATGCTGCCATGAAATTTTAGTGGTTTTATGATTATTATTTTTCCCATTTTTATTTCATGTATTCAATTTATTTGTTTTTCTGATAAACTGTGATTACTAAAATTCTTCTAAAGCTATTTAAAACTTTAATTCATCTCTGAATTCTGTAGAAAGGCTTTGTGGCATATCCTGAGTTCGTTGCTTATTACACCAATATTAGACTGGGGCAGACTCTTGGTTGTCTCATTTCACAAAACAATGCAAACTAAATATTCATATCATTGATAGCTGTGTGTGGGAAATCTTGCCATATGAAATGTGCTTTTTGGTTTAATTCTTTCTAGCGTTACATTAAAATTCATGAGCATCTATGTAAATAGAAAGTTTCTTTTCATCGCTCATTAAAAACAACAAAATGCACCCAAACAGCTGAAATTCTAAAAATGAAAATTTTTAATGCATATATACATAGAAGTACAGATACATTCCATGAGTGGTTTTGGGTAGGATTTATTAATAAATAGGTTTGCTTTTATTAAATTCAGTTGAATACTGAAATGCAGTGAAATAAAGTGTCCAGTAAAGAAAAATGAGAGGATAAATTATTTAATGAAGTGAGTTTGACAGCTTAATTAATGAACAAATTTTCTTTACATGAGTTAAGTCTTCCATGCTCTGTCTTGAACTGCTTGAAAAAGGAAATTTCCAGGAAAAAAAGGCAAAAGTTTTACAGGCAGACCCTAAATTTCTTACACCCTTGATTAAGAGATAATTCAATTTATTCTGCCTCCAAACTTTATCCAGGACATAAGTTTGCCAAACAAACAGAGGTCCTGTGGATAACTCCTCCTAGCAGACATTTGTTTTAGGCGCACACAAAACAAAGGCTTGGGAATTAAAACACCGCCAGCAGGAGTCTGCAGAGCGTTTTGTCTCCAAGGGTGTGTAGGAAATGAAGATCTCGTCATTGCTGCTACCTCCGACACAGGATGCTGGTGTCTCCAAGGGCTGGTGGGGCTGGAGTTCCTTGGAAAACTCATGAGGATTTCACTGAGATGTCAGAGTCAATGAATGTCAATAAACCTTGTCTGGATGCTCTCACTCAGGGAGAACCGAGGTGCAAAATCTAATTGGACTTTTGAGGGAAGAGTATATTTTGGGTTTTGTGTTTCATGTGCTCTGATGCTTCTCTGCTTTGTCAGGAAGCAGTGGAACTTCATGGAACAAGCAGGAGTTATTTGGGTAACTGTGCCTGACCAGATGGGAAAAGTCACGTGAGAAAGGAAAGGTTCTGTATTTATTTCTGTATTTCTCTATTTCTGTGTTATTTCTCTTATGGCTAAGAGACTGTGTCCAATTGCCTTTAATAATTACCAACAGCAGTGAGTGTGGGAAGGGATGGTCTCAGTGGGGATTTATCTGACTTTAGGGGAAAATGAGGGAGTGTTGAGGGCTTTTTGAAGATCCCATTCCTAAGGAGTCAAGGTTGGCCTCTGCAGAATGAGAAAATGGTTGTATTTATCTTCTAACTCTTCTACTATATTACTCTCTTCCCTGAAACTCCAGTTCTAGTGCCAATTTCCTCTGAATCCAGGCCAGAATTTGAATTTATAAATAAAAATAATGAGGTGTAACTGGTATTTAAGGCTCCTCTAAGGAAACATTTCCAAGCTCAGTATGGCAGAAACACGTTACATTAACTCTTTCCATTTTCCACCGCCCAGAATAACCCCACTAAACAGATTCCAGGATAATTCTTGGTCTATCCCTGCTTTTTATCTCTGGATTATGTTTATGCCCACAAATCTGGGAGATCCTTCTTTTGAGGGGCTTTAGCAGGCAGCAGCTATGGCCGTACTGAAGTGGAGCATTCCCAATCCCTGACTCTTCTGGAGTGGAGCATTCCCAATCCCTGACTCTTCTGGAGTGGAGCATTCCCAATCCCTGATTCTCCCACACCATGGAGCAGCTCCAGGATTAGAGCACAGCACCATTGTTGGCAGGAGTGGCACACACTTCCTGCAGGGATTGTGCTCACAAAATCCGTTCCTTGGAGGTTTAGATCCTCAGTTGAGAAATTCAATTAATTTTCAGGGAATCCAATTTTGCAACGCACGAACTTGGCTCGTCTGCTGTCACCTCGTGAGGCTGCAGCCTCTCACGCCGGGGCGGGATGAGCTTTGTGTACAAACGTGGAGTGGAAATCTTGGTTTGAGGGGAGTTTGGAATTCCCAGAGCAGGAGTGGAGCTTTATTTAAAGACATCGTGTGAAATAAAGGTTCCGAGCCCATGCACTGCCTAAAAACACCTCAACTCCCACCACATCCTGTTCCTTGGAAAATCTGGCAGAGCTCCATCTTCCATCCTCCATTTGTTCCAGGCTCTTTTCCTGAAATTTCACTCATCTAAGTGCACGTTTTCATCAGAGATGTCTTGTTCTACACCAATTAATTTCTTTTACTTCTCACACACCAGCTCTCTGATTCTGTAGTTTCAATCCATTGGTTCTGCACCTGCACAAAACACACAAATCACAGGGAAGTATTCACCTGAAGGACATCCATGGACTTATTAACCTTGTTGAATCAGGACCAAAACCAGAGCAGTTCAAGACCACTGTATTTTAGGTAATTTTATAAGAATCAACTCACATCTGTAATCATTTTTTTAAGGATGAAAATTATAAATATGCTATGAAGCAAAATGCTTATTGCATTAATGGTTAGAACATATGAGAAAATGCATTTAATTCAGAGAAAAAAGAAAGAAGCAAAGGCAAAGTAAGAAGGAAAGGAAAGCAAATTTGTTTTAACAGATGAAAAGTGAAATACTTGAGACATTTAAATAAACAATGCTCACTAAAGCAACTTCCAAGCTTTTCTATTGAAGGTATAAAACCCCTCCAGCAACAGTTTTAGTTTCAACAAGGGAAGGTGGAAGGAGAGACAAAAAAAGCTCCCGAGTGCTTTATTAGCTGCCAGCTCTTCTTGGAGTGATAAAAAATAAAAAATATTTCTCATGAAATAAATTTAATATTTCACCAGTAAAAAGTGATTCTAAATTTTTTCTTGTGATTGACCTTAATAACTCTCAAATTTCAAATTTGAGAGTTCAACTCTCAAATTATAAACTCTTGGGATGCTTATAAGCGATGAAAGTTTTATACTCATGAAAGAAATAAAATAATTTAAATTTTATATTCCTAAATTAAGATGGAGATTGAGTTAGACATTGAAGGAATGTCTTCTAACAACAATTAAAGTTTCTTCTTCTAGAAACCTGATAAAAAAGTCACAAATGAGAAAATAAACAAACAAACGATGGTATTTTCATAAATTTTAAGCAAGACCCAGATTTCCTGCTGCTGCAGGCATTATCATAAATTCTCTTTACAGACTTTTTTTTTTTTAAATATTTTCCTCCGCTAGGAACAAGACTGGGGGACTCTGCTTCCTCAAATACACTTTCCGTACAAATATTACTGCTGGGTTGGTGCTCTCCACTTCTAAAGCCTCAAAGTTTATAATTATAATTTCAAATTTGTTCCTTTAAATTCACATGGTGTATTAGAGACTGGAGATATATCTGTATATCTATATATCTGTATATCTACGTATCTATATATCTATATGTCTATATATCTATATATCTATCTCTATATATATCTATATATCTATATATCTATGTATTTTAGAGGAGTAGAATTTGCTAAAAGTCCAGCTGAAAGGACTGATCCTAATTGTTTTAAATTTTTGGCCAAAGCTCTGTTTAAGTCACTTTTAGTATTATAAAAAGCAAGCAAGCAGCTAATAGAAAAGAAATGGCAGAAATTAGAATGAAAATGGATTTAACTTTTTTTTGTTGTTGCTTAAAAATACCCTTCCCAAGCTGAAATCACAGTGTCTTTAGGGAAAATCAGGTTAAAACAAGTTTTCTGCAGTTGAATACTAATAATTTGGAACTTTTTCTTGGAGTGGTCGAGAATCATTTTCTCTGGATTATGTGATTAGAGAGCTCAAAGGGCTCATCACTGCTTTAAATAAATGCCAGCAGAACTCCATTTTCCGGAATGCCGAGAGAAGAGTCTGTGGTATTGCCCACCAGTGCAGGGCTCACCCCAAACCTGTCCTGTGCCCTCCAACTGCCATGGAGCAAAGGCATTTTTTCTCCAGGAGCAAAAAAAAAAGCATTCCAGTGATGATTTAGGGGAATTAGTGGGGTTTTTCAGCTCTGTCTGGGGACAAAACTGGGACCGGGAGGATCTGCAGCTGCTGGACACTGCAGGGATGAACTTTTGCTGCTCTCCAGCTTCCACAATCTGCAGAAATGGGGATTTTCCCCTCACCCCTTCTGGGCAAAACCTCTCAGGACTGTGTTATCCGTGGTAATTTTTCCTTAGATCACAAAGGGATAGTCCAAACTGTTGTTGGAAAAAGAAATGGAAATAATTTCATATTTTTTTTAAGATCTTAGAGCTTATATTAAAATCAAATCAAGAGGAAATTACCCTTATTCCCACATTCTATACATTGTAGAATATACAATGCACATAATTATACATTAATATAATAATAATATAATTATTATGTATATTATGTGTATATAATAATATAATATATGCATTCTATACATTTTTATGACTTACACTCAGAGAATGCAGATTCCTGAATTAACGCCTTTTACTGGTGGTGCTTTTTCACAGAGTTTATTTGACATTTCTTCACTTTTCTGTCTGAATCCTTCTGATAATATTTATGGGACTCTTTGAGCCATTATTTTCGAACACAGGCAGAAGAGACGGAGTGTTGATCAGATGTTTTTTCAGAGATCTGCCTGGCAATTCCCAGTTCCCAGGACTTTATCACTCAGGCTGCCACAATCTGAGCTCCGCACTGCTGGAACCGTCAGATAAAATAACAGCACAGAAAGGGAACCGTCTCCCAAACCTGAGCTGCAGATCAAATCTGACTTTTTATAGAGGTACATGACAGATCTGAAATGAGTATTATTCCAATCCATTATAAAAATAAAAAAGAGAAGTTGAATGCGAATGGGAATGGAGTGAAAACCATTTCTCAAATGCAGCTGGAGAGTTCTACTTGAAAAGCATCTGGATGATTTTGAAGTCCAGGCTTTGAAAATATTTATGGTTTAATTTCTGATTAAAACACTTTGTGTTAATGATACAATAATGCAGCTCAGTCCTGGAGAGAAGAAAGGGTCGATAGAGAAATGAGGGCATGAAATTCAGTGTATTTCAATGGATCACACTTTGTGAACAGTGCTCTCTTTAATATCTGAACTTATAATATTTAATTTATGAATTCCAGAAAAAAAACCCAAAACAAAAAGTTAGCTTACTAAATTGTTTCATTGAAGCTTTTGACTGATCAAAATATCTTCATAAAAGGATGTCTATATTTTATCTATTTATTTATTTTTTCAAAAATAGGTTATAAATGAACATCCACACTCTGCATGGAAAGTGGAAAGCCAACTCACCAAACTCACAAGGTAAGTAAATATCCAACCGATGTTACTGTTTATTTCAAATGGTCTTTCACCAAAAAAAATTACATTTTCTTCTAAGCTAAAAATTGTATCTTGTTTAATAATTTTTATCTATCTATCTATCTGTCTATCTATCTATCTATCACCCTTTTAATTTTCCTATAAAAGTGCAATTGAAAGCAAGGATAAATTCTTTTTCTCCTTTAAGCGATGGAAGATGGTCCTTGTAGTCCAACGAGGAATTACAGACAATTTTAACACCTAAATCTTTATTATTAAAATGAAAGTCCTTCCTCACCTCCCAGTTTTAATTTTCTGTTAAATCTGTGAGTTTAATTTACAGTCTTGTGGTCTTATTTGTTTGATTTCTTTCTCTCAAGCTTGAGCTGGAAGCTTTTGTAAAATGAGGAATCTGAAAGATTCAAAGGGACCTTGCAACGACTCAAAATATGAAATGCCACAACCCTTCCTGTGTTGGAGAACATTTCCCTACAAATCCATCCTGTGCATTATATAAAGAAGAACCATTGTCCTGGGTTAGGGAGATACTCACAGAAATTTCCTGTCAGTTATGGCGATGCAAAGTAACCCAAATGAAAAATAAACCCTCTGAGAGCATAATTCATAGGGGATTCCAGGCTGCAGAACAATAGAAATTTAATTAGTTGCATTTCACAGGCTGAGCAGAGTGAATCTAGAAAAATTATGGCTCAAGGATGTGGTTTGTCTGTTTAAAAAATTCCCTTTTTTATGTGCAGTGTCCACAGCAATGTCACAGAGCCCAAATGCCTTTTCTTTCTGCCCCAGACAGTGCTGCCCACCTGAATTGTTTTTCCTTTAAGGAAGTTATTCCAGCTGTACCCCAAACACTTTTCCTTTCCTTTCCTTTCCTTTCCTTTCCTTTCCTTTCCTTTCCTTTCCTTTCCTTTCCTTTCCTTTCCTTCTCTTAATGAGTCATTACAGAGATGTGCTAATTAAGCTAATGATAGGTGAAGGCATTTTCCCTCTCCCAGGCAGCTCTGCAAAACGAACAATTCCTTTCCTTGTCGGAAGGAAGAAGGAACCGAAGGGCACGGGAATTTCATGGCAAGTAAATTTCAATAACTTTATTATGAACAGAGTTCATTTTACAGAATGCATTTAATCCAACTTGTTGCATTCCAATCACCTCACAAAAATCACTTTTTACTTTGTTTGGTTTAAGGATTTGTACCAACGCTTTAGAAACATGAATGAATTTTCCTTTTTTCTTGGAGTGAACTCCCTCTTTTTGTAAATTTTCGAAATAAATAATTGATATGTCTCTCTATTCACTTATGAGAATTCTCTTCACCCCTCCCAAATATGCATTAATTCTAAACTTTTATTTATTTTTATTTTTGCCTATCACAGTTTTTGTGATATTAAAATGATTACAAAGTTTGTGCATCTCTAATCACACTGTTCTCAAGGTCACTGTTCAGATCTGTTGTGTCTGCACCTTTGGCTGCAGAGATATTTTTAATTAAGGAAGAGAGAAGAAAAGGAAATGTGCATGGCCGGAGGAGGACTTTCTTTAATTCTCCTGGATTTGGTTGAATATAGTAAAAATTGCCAAAACGTAGGTGACTGTGAGCTATTTCATATGAAGTGATTTCAGTTCCACCTGAGTTAGACCTTCAGAGATTTGACCGACATTTGTCGCACTCCCAAACATTTGATCCAAGCAAGAAAGGATTTTTCAAAACCCTCCTGCAATAAAATCTATTTTTTTCTGCAGGTCGGTCGAGGTAGATGACTCTGTGCCTCAATCAGCTTTTCTCTCCTGCAATGACGACCTTGACTGGAAATTTTGGTGCTCACCTTTCAAGGAGCTTTGGGCTGTTCAGAGAGGTCCGAAGGGCTCAGAGGGAGAGCAGAGATGCAATGGAGATTGGCATTGCCAGAGGTGATGTGCAGTCTCCATAGGATGGCTGTGAAAATCTGCTTTTTGTTCACGGAGATGTTTCTGTTCCATCCCTCCCTCACATCTCCAGCGCAGCCGCAGCATTTTTAATAGAAATATTCAAAAATGCTGTTCTTGTTCAGACCAAGAGCTGAAGAGATGAAAGAAAACCCAAATCCTGATTAAATGACACCAAATTCTCCTTGCCTACAATATGGGTAAGACCTGTATAATCTTCTGTTTCAACTAAATTTGCCTTTTTTCTTTTTTCCAGTGCAAAACCTGCCTGAAGGGGTCCATTGCATATTTCTGGTTGTGTCAGAAACCAGAAGAGTTTCCAGTTAAACAAAGAGAACATTGTGTAAATATATCCTGAGATTATGTACTTTCTGCAAGCTTGATTGCATATTTTAATTGCACCATGATCATTAAACACATCTGCTTAGAATAATTCTATTTTTTTTTAATTAAACCCAAATTCTTGGTGTTAGAGGAGAATTCTGATGCCACACTTACAATTCATTAGAGTCATAATTAAAATGTGCAGCTAGACTGGAGAATTAGAGAATATTTAATTTGAGAAGACATTTTATTGCATTGCTTCTGTATCAAGGTTTCTACAAACGAATTGTGGATGAAACAACTACAAATGGTCATTGCAAAAGGAAGATTTAGTTCCTTTCCTAACATGTCCATGGCCTTAAGGATGATACATAAATAATTTTAAAAATCCATATGTTGTGAATAATTCCGCCTCAGTCTCACGGTTTTTTTGAACACCATGAAATGCAGAAAGAATAAATTGGTGAGGTTTTATGAAAACTGCATAAAAGTTGATGAGGTCTTATCTGGTTTGGATTTCTTGACTAATTCAGGCCATGAAACAGGACAGAACCCAGTACTGACTTTTTCACATTTGGTGAACACCAATAATAATATAAATACATAAACCAAATATTCTGCCCAAGGACTTCTAGTCTAAAAGGAAAAATAAATAAATAACAGCAACCAATAGGTGTTTGGGCGATGGTGGGGAGTGAATATTCAGCACAGGAGGTATTTTATCTGTAGAGAAGACATGCAAGGTGAAAATTATATTCGTTAAAGCTGCAGACAGGATTTTTCATCTCGTAGCAAGGATGGGGTTGATGAGAAACCGAGAACAGCATTTTTTGGGGATTCCTTCGATTCTGCTGTCCTGAGCACTACAAATCCCGTGGTGGAAGGAGAACCAGGTAACTCTGGAAGGTGGGCAGAACTTTTGGCTGGGATGTGCTCTCCACACTGAAATTCCACTTGGCACAGTTCTGTGCTACCAGAGACTTGTGTTTTTCTCAGAACATTTTCTTTGGCCGCTCTTGAGAAGGAGTTGAATCACTAAATAAATCCCATTTCCTTCTGAATAGCAGGCAGCCACCCTGGAGAGTTCTCGCCGAGGTGTCCACGCAGCCACGCAATAATGTCTGCAGTGAATGGTAAAAAAGTTCTTCTCATAATGAACTTTTAAGCCAAAGCCTGATGGTTTTGCATCCAAAATGTGAAGCTGCTCCAAGCCCTGTGTGCACCTGTTCCGGAGAGTTTGGTGCCGTTTGTTTGATGCATTTTTACAGTTCCCTGTTAGTGTGGATCCCCAAAATTCCATTTAAATGAACATACAGAGAGTTGTAATAGCAAATTGATAAGGGATTTTACTACAGACAGCAGTAAAATTCAATACTTCAGGAACTGCGAGTACAGCAAAAAGTTTACAAACATAACAAAAATAAGAACAGTTGTCTTTTTTCTGAATGGCAGAAAATCTGGAGATACGCTGCTCTTTCAGAACTGTGTGATGAAGGAGATGTTTTGATATGTTTAAATACTACCAGGGCATGAAAAGTTATTTATCTCCTGACAGGGAAAGTGTCTGCATTTCAATGTATGACTTTTTCATTGGTGCCAATAAAACATTGTCTGTGATCCAAGTTATTGAAATTTTATACTTTCTCTACATGCTCTATAAAGGACTAATTAAGAAGTTAATATATATGATAATTTTTTTCAGATTTTTTTCAGGTATCTTTCTACACATTTGAATTAAAAGCTAAGTCATTTTCAACATAAAGGATGTATATTGAAGAGAGGTCGTTTTAGTAATGAGAACATTCCATTGGAAACCAAGGCTTGAGCATAAATTCTTCCTTCTCAAACACAACCTGTAATTCAGCAAGTCTGTAAGTTCTGTTCCATTCTTTTATTAATAGAATTTGTAAGTGATAAAGTCATAAAATGATTATATTTAAACCTTTTACTGGAGAGAAAGTGATGAAAATCTGCTCATTAAAACAAAGTTCCTGTGTGGGGTTTCTCTGGTGGAACATTGTATTTGGCTCCATTGAGATAGAAACTCTCCAGCCCATTTTTTTTTCTAAAACATTGTATCTTTTAAATCTTTTATCTCTCAGTTCCAGCTACAAGTTATCAATTCCTTCTAGACTCAGTTAAATTTCTTTTATATACTTTTTTTTTCAAGACAGGTGAAGCTTTAGAACTTTCTCTTTGTAGAAACTCCGTTGAGTTTTATTTGTTGGGGTTTTTAAAAATTTCAACCTGGAGTTAAAACCATAAATTCAGATTTTTTCTTAATGAAATAGATATGTGAGCCCCACTTTGAGTTTCATTCTGCTCCGGTCTATCTTTGGACCTCTTGGAGCCATTCTTTGCCCCCTTTGCCACCGATATTTGCAGTGCCAGTGAATATTTCACTGCTGCAGAAATACTCACTGCACTCATTAAATGAATTACCTTTCTCATTTGTCACTGGCAGCTCATAAATATTTTGTTCAGTTTCTATATTATCTGGTAATTTAAAACAAATCAGATAGACTTGCAAGCTTTACCTGTATATCAATTTATGCCGGAGCACTTAGAGGAGAAAATAATAATATGTTTGATGTGATTGAAATAATCATTTTAGGTGACACCTTAGGGTCACTTGCTGTCCATGTCTGATAGGAATAAACCCCAAGATGCCAATGGGGTGGAGCTAGCTCAGCACAATAATTCAGATTCTCTCAGAGCCGCTGCTCTGCTTTGGGTTTTTTGGAAAGCCTGGAAGCCCCAGGGCACCTGGGGATTGTCCACGGCTCTCCCACACGAGGACAGAGTGTCAGTGGCACTTTGGTTTGCCACGTTGTTTGCAGACTCTGGATAGAGAAAATCACCCCAAACTCCAAAAGGAGACAAAACACCATTTTATAAAATATCACCGCATTTGTTACAGTAATAAATAGATAAAAGCCATCCTTCTGATGAAAATGACACTGCACATGAAATTCCTTTGATAAATATGGTGATAATTAAGCTTTCTCATTTATCTGTCAGGATTTTTGCAAAGGTGTAACAAAAATTTGCTGTGTCTGGTTAGACCATGCCTTTATCACTAGTGAAGTAGTAATATTTTTTCATTGTTTTTCTGTTATTTCTCCTTCATTGTTTTTGAGTTATTTCTCTTTCATTGCTTTTGTGTTATTTTTGTCTTTTTTTTCTTCAATGACTGTGGAGAAATGAGGAATAACTTCAGAACCTTACAGTGGTTTATTCTGAAATTGATCCAGTTTTGGTTTTTTTTTAAAATAGGTAACCTTTGTTTTCTTTTACAATCTATACTCACTTGAAAGAGTATTTCTAATCATAAAAGCCATTGATTGTTTTTTAAAGTAGACTGCCCTTATTTGTACTAATATTCTCATAAATTATTGCACCTATACTTATGTCTAATTGAATTAATTATACCAGAATGGTCTTTAAAATTCAAAAGTATTTTCCTCTTCTTGAAACTAAGATTAAATTGCAGTGATCCAGATGGCTAAAATTTTCCTTTTAATAGGTTTTAAACACGGAATTATAACTAGTATTTCTTTTTATTTTCCTGGGACAGGAGAAAATTTTCTTATTAATTATAAATATGATTTAATACATTGTATTATATTTTCAGCTTGGATTTTTTTTTTTTCAGTGTAAAGTAATTATATTTCTCTAACGAGATCCCTGGGCTGACAGTAAAACTTTCATAAAGACTCACCTGCATTCTTGAAACAAATTTTGGGGACCACAGAGCTCTTGTTTCAAATCTTACTCTGCACTGACCCAAGAGAGTCAAGGATTGAAAATGGATCAAAACCCTTTTGGATCCTTATTTCACTCACTGCTAGAATGGTTGACTTGAAACGTGCAATTTTGCTGCTTCTGGGGGTATTTTTGAACATAATTTTGAATTATAGTACTGCAAATAAAAATGGAATTTATATTTGTTACTGATAAAACATTGGTGTCCAATTGGTGAAATTTGACCAAAATTTCCAAATTGGTGAAAGGAAACATGAAGGCTTCTGGATCAAGGTGCACATGAAGAGAAATGGTGAAACTGTCAGCAGATCCGCCAGGAGAAAATCTGACTATTTTATTGAGATGGAGTTGATCAAGCCTATGGTATTTCCATGAGACAAAAAGTTTATTAGCACAAATAAAAATTAGGTTATTTGAGAGTTCTGAGTAAAAGCAATCCCTAATTCTTGTCCAATCCCTGGAGCCACTGCAGCCTTTGGATTCTCCTCAGGCTCTG
This sequence comes from Origma solitaria, assembly GCA_013397895.1. Taxonomy (NCBI): domain Eukaryota; kingdom Metazoa; phylum Chordata; class Aves; order Passeriformes; family Acanthizidae; genus Origma; species Origma solitaria. The sequence continues at coordinate 1,249,965 of VZRL01002082.1, forward strand.
CTCACATCCAGCGCTGACTGAATTGGGCATTTATTGATCCCCTCTCGTGCGATGGAGTGCTGATTAATTCCCAGCAAGGTGGCCACGCATTCCCACAGGAACCTGCTGGAATATACATCAGATCACAAGCAGTGAGGATTTCGGGAGAGGGGAAAAAAAAAGGGAAAAAATAACGGTGTTGAATTTGTTTCTAGAGAAGGAATATTTTTATAGTTTTAGTGTTCTAGACATGACCACGTTTTTAACGGCATCAGTGTTTAAAGAAAGTTACAGACTTTGAACACGGTAGTTCCAAATAATAATAAAATAAATAAATAATACTAATAAACCCATAAATAAATATATAAGTAAAGAAATTAGCCACAATCCTTAAGTACTGTGAAGATGGGAGATCTATTGAGTGATAAAAGCCCAATCAGAGCATTGACAGAATGCAACTTTCTGGGTTTTCTTTTCCCTGATTTGGGGCAAACCCACCCCAGACCAGCTGACTTCAAGGCAACGTTGTTAAACAAAGAGAAAAAGTTTATTATGCAGAGCACAGAGCCTGGGATAAATTGCCTTCTGCTTTCTCTGGAAAATGGGCTGGAATGGTGCACGAATCAACCGATTTCAGTGTCTGTGTCTCAAACATCAGCTTTAATTGAGCTCCGGGGATGCGGGGACTCAAAGTTCTAATTTACTCTGCCATTAAGTAGAAAGGAATGTAAAATCCTAGATATTTGCTATATTTGGGTAAAAATCTTAGCTATCTGCTATATTTGGGTGTTTTGAGATAAACTCCTTCTCCAGGCAGGCTCTCAGATGTCGACTCACAAATACACACCCATGGAATTATAGATATTTATATCTATTTTCTAAAGGATGTGCCATAAAGCAGAGTTGTTTCCACTGTTTCCATAGTTAGTAATTGAAGCAGAGGTTTCAGCAGTTTATTGAGAGCAAATTATGAAAGGCCCTGCATGGAAAAGTGTGGATTTCCAATCTGATAAAAATCTGTGCTGTTGCTCCATTGGTGGAATTCAATGGTGTCAATTTGTATTATATTTACATTAATTTTACAATTACATCTGAAAGAATTATCAGTGTTCAGTTTTCCTTCCTGCTGGTGGATGTTTGGTTTTGGTTTTTGAAATTGCTAATTTTACTGTTATAATTATTTACTATTAAAAATAATTTACTATCAAAATTACTATTTTAAATTGACAAACGTGTGTAGGCTTTCATTAAATTTTTAATTACATTGAAAAATTGATTAAAAAACCCCTGTAATATCAAGAATTTCTTCAGAGGAAAACAGATGGACTTAATATTTCAATTTGCCACAAAAAATACTAATTCAGCTCTACAACTACCAGCTATGAAGGATATTCAGTTGACTTTAATTATTTTTCTTAATTTAACCGGGCTGGAAACATATTAAGTGTGAAATCCAAGGCATAATGGCATATGTTCATAAAGTTTTACAAATTAAATCCAGTTTTATGTTATTGAAATGCTGATCACTGAATTAACCTCTATTTTTTTCTTCCCTGAACTCCATTTAAGGAGCATCCAGAGATTTCGTGGCACGAATTTCAGAAATTGTGGTAATTAGTGGATTTAAGATGTCAGACGGTTTAGTGGCCATGGTGGTGTTTGGTTGAAGGTTGGACTCAATGATTTTGGCGTTTTTTTCCTGCCTTGATGATTCTATGATTCTATGAAATATTTTGGGTTTGGAGAAAGGAGCGGAAATTTGAACTTGTTGATTTTGTGGCAATTTTCCTCAGCCCACAATCTGAATAACCACATCCACTGAAAGGTGAGATTCAGCACATTTATTGCTGTAATTCCTTAAATGGTGTGATTTTATTTTACACAATTTACATGGCTGTCGTTCATCAAAATTATTTGCAGGCAACTGACTGCACAAGTAACCGGTTATAAAAAAACCCCAACTGATTAATTAGACATTTGCACATGGTCTTTTAAAACCACAACTCACCTCCTAAATCACCTTTAACAGACCAGGTTGGATGGTTCAGTTTGGAACTAAAGGCAATCTTTAGACCTGAGTGCCTTAAAATCGATTGTTCGAAGGAATATTTAACCCAAGTGCCTGTGCTTGGGGTCTTTAGTGCTCATGGATTGCTTTAGGGTTCCAAGGATCTGAATTTGGATCAATTGAGCCTTGAAAAACTCCCAAAATGTAGGAAGGAAAAGGATCACTTTGACCCGTACCTGAAATCTCTTTCACCTAAAAACATTATTTTAAATGCTATTTAAAAATGCTCCTTTGTGCTGTTCTGCAAATCAAGGTTTTATTGCAAGTGGCCACACATTTGGGAGGAGAAAGGGTTTAAAGGAATTCAGGATCTGTCCTTATGTGCAAAATATTGATGAATACAACAATTATTTTATCGGTGGGTTATCATTATTTGTTAATTCTTTAGCACAATGAACAAATAGATTAATTCTTTAGCACAATTAACAAATACAATAGATTAATTCTTTAGCACAATTACACACTGCTTGGAGCGATTTATTTTCTTTTTTTGTGAATCCCCCTGCACTCCTGGAAGCCAGGGAAGGCCGTGGGTGTTGGATTTGGTGTTGGCCCTCGGCTTTTCCATCAGGAGCTGCTCCTGCCTGGCTCAGGGGGAAATGGGGGTGGGACAGGCATTATGTGAGAGGAAATTATGGGAAATTCAGTCCCCATAGGTTCTTCCCCTGAATTAAATAGCAAGGAGGCCATTCCACTCCATGAGTGAGCAAAGCCTTTAGCTGTGTGCAGCCCTCACAGAGGTGGATATGGTTGGTGTGGAGTAATGATAGAAAAGTATTCAGAAATATTAAATCCTCACACGGCTCTGAGTAAAAACAGAATAGAAATAACTTCCACATCACCTCTTTGGAGCACTTTAAGTCACATCTGTGATGTTTCTCCTCTGGTATAAGCAGAACTATATGGAGGATATATTTTTTCTAAATGCCATTTTTTGTTAAACAATCCGTGCTGCTCTCTTTCAGCTCTGCCTCACCCAGGACCTGCAGGGGCTGCTGTGCCAGGATGGGTTTCACACTTCTGGAGGAGCTGCAGTGCTGCAGGAAATGCTGGTGCAGCTGTTCTGCTGAAGGGCAGGAGGAGGACACTGACCTCGGGGAGGTGTCCAAAAATGCAGAGATGTGAAAGAGGGAAAGGTGATTTCCACAGGCCACACAACTGCTCCTGCCTGATTTAAGAGAAAATACGTGAAAATCGAAAATATGTATTCCAATGCCTGGGCTGGACAGCCTTACAGCTCTTTTACACACCCTCTGTAACTCACCTCACTGCTGCATGTGCTGGAAATTCAAATTGGAACTGCACGCCAGGGCTTTTCCGGTTAAACTGAAATTGTAATTATTGAGAGGAATGGTGCCCACACTGACATGGCCTGGTGGAAGGCACAGTAGCTCCCTTTTTCTCTTTTCTTTTTTCTTTTCTTTTCTTTTCTTTTCTTTTCTTTTCTTTTCTTTTCTTTTCTTTTCTTTTCTTTTCTTTTCTTTTCTTCTCTTCTCTTCTCTTCTCTTCTCTTCTCTTCTCTTCTCTTCTCTCTTTCCTTTCCTTTCCTTTCCTTTCCTTTCCTTTCCTTTCCTTTCCTTTCCTTTCCTTTCCTTTCCTTTCCTTTCCTTTCCTTTCCTTTCCTTTCCTTTCTTCATTTTCTAATTATCAGCCCAAATGCGTTGACTGAAGAAAAGATTTTGGGTTTCTAAAGCCACAGATTCTCACTAAAGTCATCACATGAACCTCGTGCCAATATTTGCCTTTGTCCCGATGGTCATAAAAACTTTTTGGGCTTGCAGTTTATGCCAGTTAGTGTGTACTACAAACCAATCCATTTTTAGTTATTTATTTTGCATAAATGAAGCCCAATAGGTATATACATATATATAATGTAAATTCAGTAAAATGCTCTGCTTCTAAAGAAGGTGAAGCAGAAAAAACACATCACAGCGAACATTTACCTGTGATTTTATATGGATTTAATACCAATTCTGTGCTTTTGCTCTGAGACAGAAGCTCCAGATCTATCCCTCAAGTCAAGAAAAAGGGAGTTTATTGCTAAAATTTATTTTAGTATTTAATGGTTGGCTTTGTCCTGACCTTTCTCACGCAGCCCCCATTTGGTTTCCTTCTCCACAGTGCTCCCGCCACAATGTGTTTATTAATATTAAACACAGACTTTGGGGCACTCACACAGCCTCAGAAAAATGTTCTGATTATCACCACAGAGATGAAACTGTTGTTTATCCACCCTTTACAGATTATTTGCTGGTTTTCTAATATTAGGTTCAAGTTATATCTTACATTTCCTCCTTCATTTCCCAAGCCTAAGGTTGTATGAACACCAAAAGTCAGAAGCCAGATATTTCTGCTCTGAAAGTAATTTTCTTTTCCCCACATCCTTTCTCTATTTAAATTTCCATTTAGATACAGTTAAATCCATAAAATAAAAAATTGCTTCTAAAAACACTTAGAATTGGCAGTACCTGGTAGTAAATTAAGACACTTCTCACAAAATCCCCAAAGTTTTAACGAATTTCTCATTTACCTCTAGCCAGGTCAGAGTTAAGAAATGTTTTCTACAGGAAGAAAACTTCAAATAGAGCCCAAGAGCTTTGTTTTGGGTCGGATATTTACTTTTTTTCTAGAATATTTTGATTGAGAATCTATTTGGAGGCCGAGTACAACTCTAATTATGCATTTTACTCCTAAAAACCAATCGGGGCAGATTCATGAACCAATTACATCCCTTGCCCTGTGGCTCCTCTTAGATTTAGTAAATACTTTCATTTTTTTCACTTGAGCCATAAGGAATCAAATGGGTTTTGGTTGGTCGGAACCTGTGGTGAATTTCCAGAGTTTTTTGATTTTGGTCTCAGTAAATTAATCAGGGAGAGCAATTTGTTGCTTGTACAAACTCCCAGCACATCTTTCAGAGGAAACGGATATTTGGTCACTGCAAATTCCCATTTACAAATCTCCAGGCTGTGAATGAGCTGCTTCAAATTCAGGGAAGATTGGGAAGAGTTGGAAATCACCGGTATTTTAAATGGCTCTTGTATTTGTAGCTAATTGTTGCATATTTAATTGATTTTTATTAAAATTAGTTACTCGATTGGTATTGTAAACAAAACCAGCAACACGGGAAAGATGAGTTCAGGTGCAGTTCTCATCTTTTAGTGTAATTTTTGCAGAGTTAGAAATACTTTGGGTGCCACAGGACAGAGGTGGTCCATGCCCAGAGATGTGGTGCCAACTTCTGCCATCATTTTTACCCAGGAAAACTGAAATCTGAGAATGGGAGCTGGGTATTTCCTCTGGCATGGGAATTTCTGCTCTTCCAGAGGACAGAAATTGGCATTTCTGGAGTGAAATGATTTTCAGAGATGATAGAGCTGTTTCATAAACACAGAGAGCAACTTGCAAAAGCTGCACTAAGGGGGAGGAAAAAGAAAATCGAGTTTGTGGCTAATGAGGTTTTTTGGTTAAATGCTCGAGCAGGGAGATTGGACAGGAAGGGATCCAGAGGTGCCTTCCAACCTCACCCATCCTGGGATTCTGTGAGATCAGGAGTTAGGAGCCATGCTGGGATTGATTTGTTCCCTAGAAATGAAAATAATCTGTGATTCCTATTTTTGGTGTTAGTACCCTGGACCAGATCTACCCACGATGGAAAATGCTGGAAACCAAAAGAGTGAAAAAGCAAAAGAAGTGTGAGCCTGGACTGAAAGGTAAGATTGATTTAAGAGTGGTCACCTCTGCTTTTCTCTCGCTTTCCATTTTTGCATTTGAAATGATTATAATCTGAATTACAGCAAAGAAGGCTCCAAATGATATTGTTTGTACGCCCTCACCGACTGAAAAATTTGCAGTAAAAAAGAGATTTTCATGGCTCCTGGGAATGTTCCTACTGAATAATTATGTATTGAATTTCGAGGGACAATGCAGCAAGCTAGGACATCTGAAAGGTGAAGCTTGAGTTTCTTAGAATTCATAGATTTCACTACAAATTCTACCTTTTGAAATGCAACAAAATGAGGAAGTGAAATTTTAAAAAAAAGAAAGAACAATTTTTTGAGATGCATCTGGAAAAAGAGCACCGCCATACACAATTATACATTACACACAATTCCAATCATTTTAGAATTGTCACTAGCAGAGGAGTTTTCCTTTCAGAACTCTGTTAGTTTAATTAAAATTAAAAAATTGTGGCTCAAAAATACTTCAGTTCCAGGATAGCTGTTAAGTTTGAGCAGGGCAGAAAGTCCTTTATCACACCCTGAATTCTCTTAAGTTGCTTTTAGTCTGGACGAAACAAAAGGAAACACAAAAAGGGAACCAACCTTTTCCTGTAAGGCTGACACAAAATGATTTGCAATCTCCATTCCCCACTGCACTCTGCAATGCTCAAGCTTTGTTTGTTTGAATTTAGTATTTATGATTATAAATTATCTGCTCGTAACCAAAGTCATTTGCATAAGAAAATTATCTTCCATCAAGTTGGATTTTACTGCTTGTGTTTTAATACTGTAACAGCCTGTTAGGATGGAGATAATTAAAGGGATCCTGGAAACTCTAATTTAGTCTGGAAGTTACCCTAAGAAAAGGAAAAAAAAGCCATGATGGAATTTACCACTCCCCCTAAATATTCTCACAAACTAAAAGGGGAAACGTTTTAGTGAATTTAAAACTCAACGAGCAAAAATAAATGAAATAACTAAATCCAGCTCCTGCATCACTAATGACAGGAAAATACAGAATCATGGAATCGCTAAGGTTGGAAAAGACCTTTGAGACCATCAAGTCCAATTGTCAGCCCAGCGCCAGCTCCTGCCTCATGGAAAGGGAAAAAGAAATGAAAGAAAGAAATGAAATAAAGAAATGGGATAGAAGTGGGTGAGTTGTGTGATAATTGAGCAGGAGTTGGCACCAGAACAGTCATATTTTGTGGTCAATACTCACTTGTAAATGTACAAATATCATTTCATTGATTAGGCCAAAGCAGCCTTGTCTCTCTCTGTGCTGGAGGAGTGAATTATGAACAGGGAAGAAAAGTGGTGGAGAACATGGCAAAGCAGCTGATATCAAAGGGAGATGAAATATTCCATTCAGGATGTTACAATCTTCCCTCTTGTTTTATTCCTACTGTGCAAATGCTTCGGGGGTGCTTAATGATAACCGAGTGTAGAGAAATCCCCGCGCTGCCTCCGTGTGATTATCAGAACAGCCTTTATCAGGGATTGGAGATTCCTGGCCTGAGATTCCCACCCCAATCAGCTAGGAGCGCTGCGAGGAAAGCCCAACTTCATATTTTCATTGATGTCTCCAGGTGTTCTGTGAGGATCAGTAGCTGACCCCAAACACGGTATCAGGAACGGGTAATGGTTTGCTGAAGGTTGCACAGATGCCTATTGATCACAGCGGAAATTTGATATCACTCAGTCATTCATATCTCAGGTGTTTGGGCTTTTTAAACCTCTGACTAAATTTTCTGGAAATGTTCCTCAGTAATGAGGGAAAAACACAGAAGTGTCTTTTTCTGGGTTGGTTGGTTGTTTCATGGCTTTTTTTTAGTTTGGCTTTTTTTTTAATGTCTATTCCTAACTTAATTAAAGTGTGATTAATTAGGAATGAATGAAGAAATTAGCTGCCAATTTAGCATAAGTATTTTAATAGTACAATCATAGAATCACAGAACGGTTTGGAGTGGAATAGACCTCAAAGATGATCCCAAACCTATGCAGGGACACCTCCCACTGGCCCAGGCTGCTCCAAGCTCCCTCTATTTACTTTCCAAGCTCTGCATTTTGCAACAAATGAATTAAAATTCTATCCTGCTTTAAAAGTTGCTCAGACAAAGGGGTTGAAGATCCGTAAGGAGTTCCTGAAAACGCCTTCAAGAAGGAGAGGATTATCTGTGAGGGCTGTGGGATGGTGGAATTCAGTACAGGAACTTAGGCCACCCTTTGAAAACTTCCTAAAATACAAATTTCCCTCTTCACAGCAAAATGCATTTCCTGCAGATTTTGGGTTTTGCTCACTCGGATACCTGGGAGCAGAATTTAACCTGGACAAGTTTTCTCTGTGTTATTTGCAAGGAAATCTCCTCAGGAGCTCCTGGAACCTCCAGAGTCCATCCCAGCTTTTTTCATCCGAACAATCAATGCTATGTACCTATCAAAATATGGCTTCATTGGATAATGATTCTCTGCTGGTATTTTCTCTTTATCCCTGCATTCCAAAGGAGCTTTTTGGAATATTTCAGATTTTCTAGGATTTGAAAGTTTTAACTTTAATTTTCCCTTTAACTCTCCACTGAACTGAGTTCTTTTAAGATGTAATTTCCATCCTAAAACCCACTCATCATTTTCCCACCTAAAAACCCAGTCTCCAGTAATTCTTTCCCTTCCCACCCTCGCATTCCTCTGCCCTCCCCAGAGGTCATTCCCTCGCCCTTGCCATTATTTTATGATGGATGTGTTTCCTGGGACTCTTTGTGTCACTCGATCATTGATCACTTTTCCCCTCTCTTTACAATAGATGTGCCAATACCAATTAATCTTGAACCGCTTGTTATTTTGTGACCTTTCCAAAGGCCACATCTCACAATTTATTTGCTTCTGCAAAGATTGTTTCGCTGCGGTAGAATCAGGGGCTTTCTGTGATTTTTAACTCATTTCCTCCGCTCCAAATGAACCCCCATCAAGCCATATTGACATTCTCACTCTGCTGGAGGCTGGTAAATGTTATCTGGAGAACTGTTCTGTTTGATTTCCTAATTTTAATTGCTTGAGGCAATTCCTCCAGCGCTTAAATTAATTATCGAGAAGGAGCCTTGCAGGCTCTGCGGAGGGAATGTGGTCCTGCTGTGGAGAGCAGCAGGATCCGGGATGGAGCTGGGATGGAGCTGGGATGGAGCTGGGATGGAGCTGGGATGGAGCTGGGATGGAGCGGGAGGAGGAGCTGTCAGTGCTGGGATGAGGAATTTGGGGGAGGTGGTGCAAGAGAAGGAGCAGAAAAGGAGGAACTTGTGGATATCTTCATGTGGAGAGGCAGAATTCTGTTTTTAAAAGGTAAGAGGTCGTTGGGGTTTTTATTGCTTAATAATTTATTGCTTTCCTCTGTTGTTTTAAAATTCACAATTTAATGATTTTGTAACAATTCTTCATTTTTTACAAACTGATGAAGTAATTCTAATATTTCAAAACTAAGTGCACTTTTTAGGTAATTTTTTAAGAAAAGGACCATTATCTCCTCTCCTGGGTAAGTACAGCTATTCATGATTTTATATTAATGTGTTTCTCCAGATTGTAATAATCATGTTCATTTTCTGTATAATTCAAATCGACTTCACTGGAGAGATCTTTGCCTGGAGGAGCTGGAGAGGGCAAATATTAATATAAATTTTACTGTTGGCAACTACTGCTGTTTGACCCTCTCATAAGTTCTTGTCTGTCCCTTCCGTGGGATCTGGAGCCCAGAATTTTGACTGACTTGGAGAGAATTAAAGTTAAATGTCAGCCCACCAGAGTATGGCTTTGAAAGTCAAGAGTTTTCATTTCTTTCAGACCTCATATACTTATCTCAGTATTTAGCGTCTTGTTTTAAAGAATGCTTTGTACAATTTATTTATGCAAAATGCCGAAATCGAATAAAATATGTCATAGTAATAAAAGTACCGTGGGCCATTGTTTGAAGTCCTGTCTCAAAAGAGGAATTTTAAAGGAAAATTAAACCACTTATCTGTGAATATAACATTGACCAAATCCATACCAGATGTGGATCTGTTGTATTCAATGAATGTCAAACCTCACATTGAATTTTTCAATCCCAAACCACAAGATTTTGCTGTTCGCACTGAAGTAACTTCTGTAAAGGCTGTTTTGCTTGCTGGGATTTAGTCCAGAGCAAAGAATTCCAGGTTCAGGACCAAATGGACTAATTGATCTGTGTAATTTAGTGAGACAGATAATTGGTCTGTGGGATGGGCTCTCACAGCTTTTTGTGAGGAAGAGCGAAAGATGAAGAAAGGCAAGAGATGAATGTTTGTCACATCTGATGGACTGGAAGGAGTTAGGCAGGAGGGGAATGTCAGAAATTTACTCTCTTCCTGAGAAAAAAGAGTCTTTCACTTGCTTTCAGGTCCCCTCTGACTCCAAGAGGCACTCCAGACCTTTAAGACCAGATTTCCAGGAAAGAAAAATTCCAATGGCGGAATCTTAGAAAGTGCTGTGGAGAAAAAAGCCCAGAGTGAGTATGGATTAATTCCAGTTATGCTAAGTTCTGCCTTTAAAATTCACATTTTGTGGCACCCGGAATGACTGGGCAGAACTAAGAGCACAATGCTGGACATGCGCAGGAGAAATCTTTGTATCATAAAGCACAAGCAAGAATTCCTTAAAGGAAGGTGGTAGATCATCCCAGCAATCCAGATTTCTTTTCCTGACATAATTTCCAGAAAAACTGTCACTAAGTGTCTGTATCCACCTCAGAAAGAAACACCACACATATTCCCAACAGACAGAACTGTTTGGAACTTGCAATTGGTTCTTTTTCTGAGGTAAAAATGATTTAAAACCCTGAACAAGTCTGCCAATCCAGGATATCCTAATGGGGAAGACTCTAGATTTTGCTAATTCCTAGAATGAAGTTTGAGAATGTATTACAACGAAAAGAAATGGCAAATTGGGAGTTGGACTCTTTCCAGAGCTTGCCCACAGCTCTGTCCATGCCTGGTGCTCGTGGATGGAGCTTCCCTGGAGTTGCAGCTCCTGCAGAGGGAGGAATCTTGGTACAGAGTGGGAAAATACCACATTTTCTTCCTCTCCCTTGAAGCTGGAGGCAGTTTTGTGCCACTGCAGTTCACGGAGAGATTTCCTGAAGTGCTCCTGTCACCCAAATCATGCTTGGATCCCATCTGGGCTGTCACAAGCTTCTCCCAAATTGCCTCCAAAATCCTGGATGAATTTTGTGGACTCCAGAATCGTGGACAAATGTGCTCCTCCCCGGGCTGGCAGAGGTGTCAGGCAGAGCTCAGGAGAGGCAGCTCATCTGTGCCACCACCTCTTTGTCATCACAGGAAATAACGAATTTAGGACCTCCGCAAGGACAGGAGACGATTTCAGCTCTGGGTTTCTTCATTCCCTGTTAAAATTCCTCTCCCTCTCCCGTTCATCTCTGACAGCTGCGATGTTTAGGAGTCAAAGACTTATGCACCTGTGCAGGCAGGTCTGATTTCCAGATCGATAGTGTCCTTCTAATCCCCAAAGGAATCCATCCTGCGCCGTGGGGTTATCATGAATCAGGAGCGTGGCACTGCAGCCCGAGCCCTTTGCTACCTCTGCTAATCCATCCTGCATTTTCAGCTCATTTCTCCTTTAGGTGCTTCAGTCTTTTTCATATCACTCCACAGTAAACCCTCTCTTTTGTTTTGGCAATGTGCCCAGGCTCTGGGGAAAAAAGTAAAAATAGGGAGAAAAAAAATTAAATTTCTCAGCCCTTCAGTACAAAAGTTAACAAATGTCCAAACTATTACTGTCATTTTAAAAGCAGAGGACTTGCCACCTTTCTAAAAACAGTGGTGCAAGAAAGACAGCTTTGTACTCCTGTAGTGTTTGACATTTTCTGTGCTCCAGATATTGACTCCAACCTTCCCTTGACAGAGCACAAAAATTCATTTTGTGAATTGTATTGACAGCCTAAGTAGGCTCTTTCTTCTCCCTTGAATAAGCTTCTCTAACTTATTAACTCAGCCTTGAGGGGGTTCAATATTTACATCCCAAACTGAGGTCTATTTACAGCCCAACGTGGATTTTGGTATTCAGGAGATGTGGGATGAAGGTTCCCATGCAATCAGGGTCTGTAAAACTTCCCAGAGCACCCCACGGAGAAGGAGATGTCCTTGGACAAGGCCCTACATCATCATCTCGATAATCAGCTTCAGGCACACTCTGAAGTGACAATTTCCTCATTTGCCATGACTTCCAGTCCCCAGAACAAGCCTGCCTTGTGATGTTGAGGTTAAAAAAAAAAAAAGGGAATTTCAGAAATTCACTTCAGGTAATTCTATGTGATGAAAAAGGAACTTAAAATAAACCCTACGATTTTGTACCAGGAAACTCAGCAATACGGCAAACACCTCCACCGCCATCCATGCCTCTAATTTTGACAACAAACAGAGAAAAAAAGTCTCTAGGAATAATTTTTAATGACTCGTAATTTGATTAAAACCTCTTCTGCATCCTACCTTTAACAGCACACCTGGAATATACCAGCTCTCCCAAGATGACAAGTTTTCCAAAGGATAAAAACTCAGGTTTTTGTTCTGATGAGCCAGATGTCAGAGGGCTCTATCTCAGATCATTTGGATCTTGTACCCTAAAGAGACCAAGATAAGTTGGGGGTTTTTTTTGCTTATGGAACCATCCATATGTGCCTGGATAAACGAAGATGAAAATTGGCTGCCTTTTCAAAGGCTAATTCAAGAAACTTCCAAAGTCTTCTGTTCTTTCTGCTGATCCATCAACGTTTTCATCAACCAACTGTTTTCTTTTCAAGCGGCAGAGAGTTCAATCAGACAGGATAAATCTGTTCAGATTCTTTTTAATTGGGAGAAAGTGAGGTAAGAGCCACTGCTCATTAAAATCTCTTTGGTGAAGTGCAGCTGTGGCAGCCAGGGGAGCTCATTAAACCCTACCCAGAGTTTTCCAGCACACAGACTTCGGCCGAGTATCTCCCAGCCTGCTGCTCCCTGTGAAAATTCCTGCTTTTCCACTACGCTCTGCTCTGCCATAGAAATGGAGATTTCCGTGGATCCCTTGGCATCCTTTGCCCGTGACTTGATAATTTCTCTGATGGAGATTCTGAGTTCATCCTGCAGTTTCCATGTAGGGGTGGAATGAAAAAGAAATGGAGATTTCTGTGTGTCCCTTGGCATCCCATTCCCGTGACTCAGTAATTTCTCTGATCGAGATTCTGAGTTCGTCCTGTGGGTTCCACGTTGGGGTGGAATGAAAAAGAAATGGAGATTTCTGTGTGTCCCTTGGCATCCCATTCCCGTGACTCAGTAATTTCTCTGATGGAGGTTCTGAGCTCATCCTGCAGGTTCCACGTTGGGGTGGCCCTGGAGAGGTTCTCTGGGATGAGCTCTTCTCTCCTCCCACCTCTCCTTCCCCTCTCCAGTTGTTTTTTTCCATCTCAGGCTTCATGCAGCAGGAGTTTGGAATGCCTGCAGTGGAAATCCTGTGCTCCAGTGATGCACAGAGCGCTGAGCAGCAGATCCTGCAGGAGCTGACCTCCCCCTGCCTGCACTGCTGACCTTTCTGCTCCATCTCAGTTCCTCCAGAGCTGCAGAATGAGGATGTGCTAAGCTGGAATTCTGCGCTCCCTCCCCTCCTGAAGGCAGGAGCTGCAGGTAGCACTGGGGTGGCATCAGAAATCACTGCTGGGAATTCCAAAGTGTTCCCTCCTCGCTCCCCTCGAGGGCTGGGGGCGCTGCTGTCTCATTGCTGAGTCCAGTCAGAGTTTGGAACTGAGCTCCCACATCTCCAGGGAGCAAAATGATGGAAGGATAAAAGGAGTTCAGGCTGTGGGAAAGGGTCTGATCCCTGCAGTGTCCTCTGAGGGAAGAAAGGCAATCCCAAAGCAGCAGCTGGAATGAGATTCCTCCTGTTCTACAGAATATTCACTGTTAAATACATCAGGAAAATTAAAAAATACTGACTTTTTTATTTATAACCCCCTCCAGTGTAAACACCATCCCACAGACAGTCTCGTACACACCCAGGATGTTCGGAATTGTAGGGGAGTGCAATGTTTGTTACACAAGTTCCCAGGAATCAAAACAAGCAGTTGAGCATCCGTGAGGAAATCAAAGCCTTCGGTGCCAAAGCAGACAGGGAACGAGCAGCTGTAGAGAGATCACGGGAAACACTGCGGATACATCGAAATACGTGCGAGTGCAGGGCTGAAATGCTGCCACCATCACCCAGGAAAATCCAAGAATGGATCCAGAGAAACAGATAATCCATCTGAGAATGGAGGAGCAGCGAGTGCAGAGAGCTACAAACAAATCCTGTGTGGCTGTGGCAGTTCCATCCCAAACATCCATCAGCCCAATCCAACGGTCTGAACCAAAATCCTCAAAATGACTCTGTCACAGGACAAGATCGGAAAGGTAGAGGTGGAATTTGCTGCTTTGCCTGTGGAACAGGGATAGGAAAACATGGGAAGAGAATTCCTGGGATCCCAGGAAGGTTTAATCTCTGATTTGAAGTTTCCCAGAACCATGTTGCTAGGAAACATTTGCAGAACAACTAAGGAGGAATGAAATATCTTACAGTTACACAATATCCCCGTGTTAAGTGAGGAGCACAATTGCTTAAAAGCCATCTCATTAGTGTCAAGAACTGAAAATACTGCAACATTCTCAGTTCATTTTCAATTTTAGTGACTTCCAACTAGAATTTAATTTTTCCTTTGGAAAACCAGAGAGCCTTTGCCTGAAGAAGCTCAGCGACAGCTCTGTAGTGTCATTGGAAGATCAAAGACTTTGTTTTTAGTTAAAAAGGTGATCGATGTGGGAAAGAGTCACAACTTGTACTCCATAGCAACATTTATTATTTATTGGTAATGTTAACAGTAAATAAAAGTAGTAAATACTAATTTTCATGCTGTGAATCAAACTGAAAAGGAAATAATGCACTAGCTGAAGCAGAATATATATTTATATATATACTCAAATTTTAAAAAGTCAATTAACCCTTGGATTTCTAAGATTGAATATATGCTAAAGACAAGACTAAGGTAGAGATTGATCAGCAATATGAGAGCAGTGGATTAGGAGGATAATTGGATTTTAAACGCGACTAGACTAATTCTGGGCTACTGAACTGGGCCTTCAAATACTCTAGATTATGGTGAAAATATATCTAGTTCCTCTAAAGACGTCTCCATCCAGTTCTGAAGCTGTCAAATGAATCCCTCCCCAGCTGAAATGATGAGAAATGCCATCATATTTAAATCATTTCACAGCACCAGAAATAACCACACAAAGATTACCAAGCCTACTTGGGTTAAAAAGAGTAGAAACTCAAAGTTTCCTGCCAATCCTCCTCCTTCCTTTTCAACTTCATCCAGACAAAAACATTTTGTGATTCAATTTGTTCTCCTGGTTTCTATTAGTTTTATAGAGTAAATAAAAGAAGGAGAAATTCTTTCCCCTTTATAAGGTATAAATCACATAATTTTCATCCTTTATCCCTAATCACTCAAAAGGAAAAACAGAAACTTTTCTGCCTTTGATTAGTTACCAGGTTAGAGTTTCTCTTCTCCATCATGCAATAATTTTCTTCTCTCAGCTCTTTGTTCTAGTCCTTGGAACAGCTTGAATTTGACAGATCAGATTTGGTGAGCGCTAACGAGCTAAAGTCAGCAAAGCATTTCTCCAAAGAGTTTCTTACAACTGTAGCACTGTGAGATAGGTGTGGACGATTTTGGCAGCCATTGGAGAAATTATTGTGCAGCAATTTGCAATATTTATAAATTTCCTAAGAAGGGTTTCGAGGGAGTTTCCAATGCTGCAATTTATTTAAGATAATCAGACGCTGTGCTTTTATTGCGTTGTGAGGATTCTCCCTCACTTCCTTGATAAAGGTAATTTCATTTTTCTTCTCTCCACAGTGAAAAGCCATAAAAGAGAAGAATCCCCATCCCCTCCTGCCTTCAGCTTCCCCCTGGTGTGGACATTACCTTTATTTGTGTTCTGTGTGGGCTTGGGCACACCAAAGGCACGAGGTTTCCACTATTTTATCCCTAATGATGGCCAATAATTGGTGCCAAGGAAATAAATAAAGGAAAAACCCAATAACAAGGTAAGCACCCGTTATATTCCCTCCGTTCACAGCCACCTCCTGCTCCCAGATTTACGGAGCCTCGTAGCCTTTCCACTTGTGCCACTTTATTTCCTGGGGATTTTGCACATTTTACTTGAAAATGCTTGGCCATGGTGAAAAATGTTTTTTTTTAAATAGAAACCAGAATTGCAAGCTTTGTGCACTCCCACCTGGATGTCGGAAAGCTCGACCTGATCATCACAATTTCTGGTTCTTTTTCTCATTCCTCACCCTGGCAGAAGGTAATTTTATCAAGACAATGATAACACCATTTTATCATTCTAGTGAAGAAAGAAATATTTCTGAATTTTAAGGGCAAGGCAAGTTCATAAGAAAAAATTTGCACTTGTTGTAAGTAAGAGAAAAATTCCAGGTCATGTGTAAATCCATGTTTGATTAGCCAAAGCTCTTTGCCTGGAGTGACCCCTCTGGTTTGATGTGCAGAAAGTCTATCCTAATGAACCATCTGAGTGAGACACCTGAGAAGGTAAAGTATCAAAGTTTCCAAATCCTGAGTGAAAACAGGTGATCTGTGCTCTATTATTCCTAATTTGGTCTTGCAGGTTCCTGAATCTGTTTCGGGTGGAATCCAGGAGAAGCCTCAGATGTCTTTGCCAATCATTAAGATGTGTTAAATTTGGAGTCACTGCCACTGCGTGAAAAGTTAATCTCTTTTAAAGTTCAGGCAAGTCAGTTCACAAAGTAATTCCTCCAGAGAATTGATATCTGACGGCTCACAGCATCCTTTGGAAGGCAGATGTGCTATGCCAGGATTATTTGATATTGCAACCAGCTGAGAGCGTGTCCTTCAAAACCTAGGGAATATTTTTTACAGAGGAGACAACACCACTTTTTTTTTTTTTTTTTTTTTTTTTTTTTTTTTTTTTTTAAACTAACAGTTTGGATTCAGTTAGGAATTGGAAATAGAATTCCCTGGTGTTTCTGTCCCTGGAACAAACAGCAGCAGACTTCAGAGTTGATAATGACTGTGACTCTGGCAGATAAAGCAGCTCCTGACCAAATCCCGACCATCCCACACGGGAGTTTAGCCACTCGTGATGGAAATGCAAATGGCAGACCATGCCCAGGCTGCTCTCTCAGCTCTGCAGGTGATTTATTGCCTTTTTCCATAACCATGGCACTTCCTCTCACTGCTCTGGGGGTGAGGGTGGAGATTTGAGCCTTACCCACACCTCTCTTACCAGGGATGTTCCTACTGAGTCAAACCAAGGAGGCACCCCAAGCTTTGCTGCATCTCAGCCTGGAACCTCTGAAAAATCAGACCCAGGGAATCCTCCAGGAGCCAAAACTTCGCAGGGCACGGAACAGTTTGGAGAGTGAGAGCACTCCAAGCTGGGATTCAGGGTTCTCTTTAACTTGGCTGTGATCTCTGTGTGAATTGCTAATTCCCACAGGGAGGGAACAGGGAATGAGACATTTAAAGGATGTGTTTTACACTGTACAGATCCAGAAAATTGCTCTGTCCTAATTACCCCTGTGATTTGTTTCATGGGATTTCCTAGTTCTTTTAATTTGCTTCCAGAAAGTACCTTGTATGTCAACGTTTAACCTTTTCCAGACAAAATGAAGGTTACTTCAGGCAAAGGAAACACTCTGTAGGGTGATTTCTTTTATTTCCTTAAACTTCAGTAAGTGACTTAGCATCTGAACAATTTTTTCTTGGAGCTTTTCTTTTTTCTTAGAAAAGTACTTTTCAAGGACTCACAGCAAGTTGAAAAATACACAAAATATGTCTAAACTCAATTCATTTCACACCTGTATGACTATGGGAAAACTCAGATATGTCTAGAGGCCTTACTGTGTGCAGGAAAAAAAAGTGGGGAAAACCTTGCTCGATATTAAAGTTGCGTTGCAATAACCTCATTTGTCAAGTTTTAAATAACTTCTGAGGCTTTTGAGATGAAAAGCTCAAATCTCATTCCCACTCCCCTGAACTTCCTACTGAACGCACTGGAAATAGATGGCACATGCACTATTCTGACTAAACCTGACTCAGACTTTGTAAACGGAGAGCTGAACAATGAATTTTTAGAACAATCAGCTGTTTCATCTTCATTATTTCCTTTCTGCCTCAAGCCACACTTTTCCATATTTTACTTAATAGCCAAATTTCAAACTCAAAATTGTTGATCTTCCAAATGCTGGTACAGAAACTGTTGGCCTTTTGTGAAAATACAAAATTCCAACCTACAACAAATTCAGTAAAGCCATTGAAGGGATGCAGCAAACAAGAAACTTTGGAGTGGTTTTTATTTGGAAAGAAGCACCTTTTTCCCTGAATATTTTGCTCTGATGATCATTAAAGACTGTGAAGGACATTTCATATGATTCTGCCTGAAACCGAAAGGGACTTTCTTTCCCTTCAGTAAGATTTTCTTTCCCTCAAGTGTAAGACTCACAGGGAAATAGCCCAGAGCAGCAGAATAAGGAAACGCTGTGAAATATCACAAAATGTTGGAGCTATTGAACAGTAGCACGGAAGAAACACATTTCCAAAATCAAGGAATGCTTTAAAAAAGTAACTGGATAAACAGAAAAAGAAGAAATTATATAGAACTAGCAAAGAATATCTTGGGAAGCAAGTGATAAATACAGGAGGCTACAGAGCAGCAGAAGGAGGGGGCTGTAATTATTAAATAGATGTTGAGAAGGAACTCCCAGAAATTGGCCAAACCAGAAATTCTACAAATTTAGAGTTAAGGCCTGGGTAGATTTGGCACTAAAATAAATTGTTCTTTGATTTTGGAAAGCAGTTTAGGGAATTTGCTTAGTGTGGAACACTCCTCAGATAAAATCTGGTTTCTTTACCAGCTCTGTTCCAGCAATTTTTTGTCCTGACTGAGGCTGGAAAATCGAGGTCCCTTCCTTGAACCCTCATGTCCCACAATTCCACTGATATCAGACTAAACCCTAATGAGTGAAACCTCTTCCATTTCAACTCAGTGAAAACTAATTGTTTTAAATGAAAGGGCTAGAAATTCCACAGAATTCTGCAGCCTGATTTCTGCACGTGGAGCCTCAAAGTGAAGAACCTCACAACAACACCTCGAACTCATCCAAGATGTGCTCAAAACCTGTGTTTTTATTTCTGTGCTCAAAACCCACTGTGATTTTGTGGCAAAAGGTCAAAATCGTGGGTGGCAGAATTCATGGAGTCAGGAGCTGAAATGTGAGCATAGGTCCTGACCGACAAGCACGAATCTGACTGGGAGCATCTTCTGCACATCTTGGTCACTTTTTTGGGCTCTTTTGTGCCTCTGTTTTGTCGTAGTCTGATTTATGCCACTCAGGAAAGAGCCATTTCTGATTGGCTGGAGCAGATTTTGGAAACATTCAGTGGTTTCTGTTTATTTGTTTATTTGTTTTTTTAGCTCTTGGATGTGTTTCAGTCACTGTGGTTTCCTTTCTTGAAGTCTCTTCATCCATCAATTATTTTACAAACCCCTCAGTGTTCAACATTCATTTTGTTCTTTGAAAACGAGGTTGGTCATTTCAGGGCTGGTGACAGCAGGTAACTCTTTTCTGACAGAATTCAGATTAAAAGTGTGATGGAAGTAAAAGGAAATCTATCCTTATCCAGCCTGGTCTCCAGAATAAATGCTCCAGAATTCCTTTGACATCAATGTGATGTTTCCTATGGAGATGTACCATGCTGTCTAGGGTTAAAAACTGTTCCTCAGTATTTCCTTTTTTTTTTTTAGAAGAGAAATTTTAATGCATTTATAAATAATAAATTTTATAATAAATTTTTAACCAAAATAATTTTTCTTTCCATTCTGTCTTAACGTAATAATAAATTTTTACAAAATAATAATACATTTTTAACCAAAATAATTTTTTCTTTCTATTCTGTTTTATATATCTTATGTATCAATCTTAACATAGCACACCAGGTAAAAACTAATGGCTATACCTATCCCTTTCTATTTTTATCTAGGACACATCCCTTTCTTTTCACTTTCTGCTTAGACTATTGCACATAAATAAAGTCTTAAATTTGAGCTTTAGAAAATATCAGTATAAGGAAATATCCTTTTCTTCCAAAGGATTATTGGCTGCTTTTATTAGCTGCCTAATTGGAAAGAGATTCTATTTTCCATGTACTTCTGATGTGTTGCTTTCCCTGTCGAGAACATATCCCTATCTCTGTATGAGGACAGAACATGCAACTGTTGAAAAATAATAATGTGCAGTATAATTATAATTTCCAGCCAAATTTTGAAAGGGCAGGTAGCTCAAAGTGCATCTGTATTTAAATAAGACACTCTATCCTGTAGCTGCTAGAATGTGAAAATGATTCTGCTCTTGGCCGTTGCACTGTGGAGTTAATTTCTGTGGAGTCAGGAATTAAGTGATTATTGTAGCAATTGGCTTGCATGAATGTTGGCCATAAAGATTTCCAAATTACAATATGGAAGAGTTTTAAACTTTGCCATCTCACATTATTTCATCCCATTCAATAAAATCTATTATTCTTTCAGGACGTGTGACCTCATTGCCTCCATGTTCCTGACACATCTCATGAAGGGAATGTTTTCAATCATCTCAGTGATGAGTTTTTCTCACATTTTCCTTATTCCTTTCAACAGATTTCACAATTCCCATGTCCCAGAGGAAATTCTTGGAAAAGAGTTGAACAAGGAAAGATATCACAACTTTCTCCGGCAAAAATGGTTAGATGTTGATTTAAATCCACAGGACTAAACCAGGTAAGATTAAATATAGTGGAAATATTGTGTATCTCGGCACACCCAGAGTAATGCTGATATTCATATTCTGGATGATAACAACACAGGAATTTGGATTGAATGATCCTTGTGGCTCTCTTCCCACCCAGGATATTCTATGATTGTTATGATACTAAAAAAATCAGTTACCAAAGTGAACCAAGGAATGAAAAATTTAAGAACTGTATGATCAGATGGGATTTTATTTTTTATTATGACAAATTCTTTATTAGAATTCCTCTATTATATTATAAATTTTTCAAATTCTCAACCATTTCATTTTGCATGCTTAAGAAATTAATTTTCATGTATAATTTCAAAAAGAAAGATCTTTTCAAGGTCAAGTGTATTTTAAGAAGGTATGAGAAGAGTCAAATGGTTGAAGCATCCCTAAAGATTACCAGGTTTGACTGGGATTTATCAAACATGACTCTGATGGGACAAAACGAAATTCCCAGGAGGCAGTGCTGGGGTTAGAGCCCAGAATTACCTTTAAGGAGTGTCTATAACTCATAACTACATAAATGGATGGATTGGGGTCGAGGGAGGAATGATGAGCCATGACTGGCAACAGGAGCTCATTTAATTGAGATGACAGCTGTCCTCCAGTTGCTGTTCCTCAAACAAATTATTTGATTTGATTAGTTTTTCTCAGGCTGCAAGATGAGATGAGGCTTTACATTAATTCTGAGAACTCTGATTTATTTGTGCTCTGATGATGACTCCTCTGTCCCAGCTGCGAAATCTTCCAAGTCAATCTGAATATGTTTATTCACCTGAAAAATCTGCCTTTCTGCTCAGTTTTCAGCTTCCCAAACAAATAATTATTGTTTTAGGTCAGGCTGGTGTGGCCTGTCTGATACATTCATGTCTTTGGAATCTTTTCAGCTCTGCGTTGTGGTTGGTGGTGGCACCAGGACCAGGCTCTGCTCAAACTTCCGCGGTTATTTGGAATGGACTGATTTATTAAGTCAGGTTCTGTCTGAGTGGGTGTTTTTACTTCCTCCAGATATCCCTGAGCGAGGTGGAAATAAAATTATGTGAATTTATCAGAGCAGATGAAAATTATTGTTTACCTGCTGGAGAGGTGAAAAGAACCTGGACCAACACTCAGGATTCTCACAAAAGTCATTGGGATTTGAACAAACACGGGCAGCAGGGAAATGTCCTTGGAGGTTATTTCTGTTTCAGATGAATCCTCCTATTCTGCGCTGCCACCTGTGCCATCCCTTGTCTGACAAATTAAAAAGAAGCCTCACAGATATTTTAATAAAAGCCACAGAGTGCTGCCAATATTTTAAAGGACAAGGAGGTGCCACAGATTATTGAAATTCGGAGTAATGCATAACAACTCTAAAATATTTCAGCCTCTCAGCCTGTTGAACAGCACAATTCATCCCCTTAAAAACAAATCAATAAATGCAAAAGGATGTTTAAAAAAACAATAACCAAGCTGAAATATGTTTATTGTAGGAAGGATCAAAGAGCAAATAATACTTTTAGAGGTTCACCCATTTTTATGCTGCCGAGAAGCTGAGCAAGGATGGCCAGAAAGGATCATGAACAAAACTTTGTTCAGTGGAAACTTTGCTATCAGTTCACTAAAAGACAGCACTAATCCTGGCTTCTTTATATAATTCTGTTGACAGCTTTTATCATATTCCCATGAAGCAGTGAGTGATGTTGACTGAGAGGATTCAGGCGTGTTTCCATTATTAATACTGTGCTAGATGTATATGAGTGGTTTAAATTGATAGCTTATAAAAACCCACTTCATACAGAGTTTTAAACTTGTTTCATTCCCCTGCAACACTGTTAGAATCTGTTTTATGTGTCTTTTATTTGGGGAGATAAAACATTTAGTTTTCAATCAGTGGAATCCTCTCTAAATACACTATTGACATCTGCTGTCAGCTGTCATCTGCTTCATAATTAACAATCCAGATGTTAACAGGGTTTTATCGAAAGGAAATCAGATTATTGTTTGATGTTCCAGATAAAACTTATGACTTCTTGACTTGCCTTTCTCATCTTCAGAAGGCAACAGGTTTTCTTCCGCTGTGGTTGGCAGGGCTGATGTGTGCTGAGTGTTTCCTGACTCTCGGCTTCCAAAGTTTCACTCTTTCTTGTCACAATCCCTTTCCAGCCCTTCCTCTGCCTCCTTTTTGCCCCAGAATTTCAGCCTCTGCTCGGCTCCCCAGATCCTTGCACTGACCTGAAGATCCCTCTGAGGAAATCGGATCCTCCAGCGAGTGATAACTCACCAGTTACATGAGATTCATTTCCCAGATGTGTGTCTCATAGTGGACAACATTTTCTGTGCTGCTGAACTTTAGTTGAAAAGCAGAATTTATACTAAATGGCAGGAAATGGAGTTAGGAAAGACCTTCAGATATGTCTTGTGTGTTGTTTTCCCTTTGAATATCATTCCTCATCTGTTCTTCTCCGTGTGTCTCATCTTCCCTTGTTTGTTCCAGGACAGATTTATTTATCTTTCCAGCAGAATCTTGTCTGGTAGTTTCCTGCTGACATTTGTTTTCTTGGAACAAACTACTTTGATTTTCCTCCACTATTTCCTCTCTTACCTAAACTTCTGAGAATTGCCGAATTTGCTGCTTTGTGGTGATTTTTGCACAAGTTTCCAGCTTCCCCTCCTCCAGGGCAAGGCAGGAAGATGCACATCCCTGGGGCATTCTCTGCTGGGACCCAAAATCAATATCAGTAACTGTGAACACAACTAAACTTTGGTGTAATTCCAGTGGGAAAACCCCAAAGCCTGTGATCCTCAGTAAACCAAAATGACTTTCTAATTATTCATAACTTCCTTGTTCTTTCTGTTTCCTTTCAGCAAGTGGTACACTCTTGATTCAAATAAATTAAGAAAAAGAAAACCTGTGATTCTTATTGTCACGGTGAAGATCTCCATCTAAAAGAAGTGAATTAATTTTTCCTGGATTGCCAAACAACCTCTGCCTGCTAACACAGTATTTGAATTTCACTACAGCAAATGAATATTGATATGAAAGCTAAAGCACTCCCAAACTCTTCCTGGTGCTTGGTATGAAATTTCCTGTGCTCTCAGAACCTTGTGGTTTTGATATCAGTAAAGAAATCTTTGGTTTTTTTCCAAATAGGAACTGGAAATATTTCCTAATTAAGAAATGTGTCGCAGGTTGGAATTCTTTGATTAAAATCCCTCATTTGGCAATGTGCAAGGCGGTGGCTCCTGGCCTGCAGAGGAAGAGGAAGTTCTGCTCTAAAAGGTAAATGTGGAGGTGGCAGAAGATGCTGGAGATGAATATGCAAATCGAGAGTTCAAACCCAAAAGAAATATTGTGCCTTGGGAATTGTCCCTTTGTCGTTTCCTTTCCTCTTTTCTCTTGGGGAGAGAGTTGTTAGGAGGCTTGGAATGGTAATTATGAGAAGTGAATTGAATATTCTGAGTAACTTCTATTGTATAAAGGAGATTTCTTGAAATTACAGACTGGTGAACAAGCTGCAGTTTAATGGAAAGGATAATTAAAATTGCATCAAATATTTGGGGTTTTTTTACCTTTTTTGTTGTGTTTTAGGAAACAAACTCCTTTTCTCCTTAGCTCTGTAGAGGAAGTCCCCACTTTAAAAAACAGGTTTGAATAATTTATATAATGAGCTGATGGAAACAAAATTGGAAATTGTAACTCAGTGATATCTCCCTGCTTTTTCTAGTTATGTGAAAAAATTAACTGCAAAAAGAAGAGCTAATGGGATTCGATGCAAAATGTGTTTCATGGAAAGTATTAATAGGAGCACAATTTGATTGCATAGAAAATCCATTGTTGTTTAATATTTAGTGCACATTTCCAGGTAAAACCTGATTTTCACAGACATTTGCTGAGGTATTTGGAATACTCTGACATGGAACCCTCTGCCTGCCTGGAAGGCTCGTGTGGAACCCCCAGATAAAAAACGTTTTTCCCTATAAAGTGCCCTCTAAATTTTATGTAAGACTGAGAGCTCTTTTTGCTTTTGCTAATTTTTGTCCCAAATGCGTTCATATGCAACAATCCGTTTTCTACCAAAAAAAATCTACTTTAAATTCATTTTCTCCCAAAAAGATGTACTTTAATTTTCTCACAAAAATATGTACTTTAAATTCATTTTCTATCCAAAAAATCTACTTTAAATTAATTTTCTACCAAAAAGATCTATTTTAAATTCATTTTCAACCAGAAAGATGTACTTTAAATTCATTTTCTACCAAAAAGATCTACTTTAAATTAATTTTCTCCCAAAAATATCTACTTTAAATTAATTTTCTACCAAAAAGATCTACTTTAAATTCATTTTCTCCAAAAAATACCTACTTTAAATTCATTTTCTCCAAAAAATACCTACTTTAAATTCATTTTCTACCAAAATGATCTACTTTAAACTCACCTGACCCTTAAAAAAATGCAGAGTTCAGGTGCCTTTCCCGAGCCCCAGCCCCCCAGCCGTGCCCCAGGCAGCCTGGGTGAGATTTTCCCTGCCACAAGCACTCCCAAGCAAACCCTCCCTCTCAGTTTTATCTCTGCCCACTGCACACCTCTGCTTTATCCTGTTTGCAGCGCAGCATTCACGGGAGATAAACACAATGCGAGTGTGCATTGCATTTCCCGGGGATGGCACAGCTCAGGAGAGCCCTTCGGCTCCCCTGCAATCTCATTTCTCGGGCAGGAATTACAGAATTGGGTGAATTACACCGAGCCCTGGTGGCCTGCAGATAACAACGACCCCACCGTGGGGGCTCACCTCACCTCCCTGAAATCCTTTTGCTCTTTCTGGCGCCAGCCCAGGGCATCAGAGGGACAGGAGGGGACGTGCAGGGCAGCCTGGGGAGGCTTTGGAGTTTTTACACCAAAAAATGTGTCATAATAAGGTGGAAAGTTTGATTCTGGAGCGGCTTGGATGTGCTAAGCTGAGATCAGAGCACGCAGAGTGCTGAGATGGATGGATTTTCTTCAGAAAGGACAGCAGGGGATAAATCTCATCCCTGTTTCGCTCACATGGATGCTTGTGAGCTCCTACTCCACTCCAAGTTATGTTTCCAGGGGGAATTTCAGGTGAAATCTGAGGTAAGAGGTAGGGAGTGAAATTAGGAACTCACTAAGGTCATGACATCACTGGTAGTGTTTTTGAATAAAGAATGCAGGGTTTGACCCCATTTATAATTCAGCCAGGAGAGATTTCTTGCAATTCTGTCCTCACAATGGCAAATTTTATAATTAAATGTGGACAGAACTTTAGACTCCCATGTGGTGACTTTACGGTTTGGTGCTCTTCGAACTTGATTTTGGAGTTTGAGGTTTTTTTCCTTTTATCCTGGATGTTTGCATACCAGGTGAATTTATTTATTAATAATTAATACATAATAAATAAATAAATAAATAAAAAATAAAACAATATTTAATAATAAATAAACCCCAAAAAAAGGAGGTGTTTAACAAGTGAACTGGTTAGGCTGGTTGTTGCTGCTGCTCGCGGATATGGCAAGGAAACAGGCAGAGAGGCACAGCGGAAATGCAAGAGAGCGTTTATTACAAAGTTCTGTTCTTACATAGATATTAAGAGTCTAGCAATGTTTGGTTTATAGCCAATCCACCCCCTGGGGGGATTGGCCAAACCCTTGCAGCACCCCGTTCCAAAACATAGATTAAAAGAACAAGAAGAATTCAGCTTATCTTTGTTTCCCATATGATTCATGAGAAAGAAGAGAGAAACCTTAGAACAGTGCATCCACAGCTGGTAGCTCCAGCCTGGAGAAAAGGAGGATCAGGGGGGCTCGGGTTGGACATGAGGAGCAATTTCCCCATGGAAAGGGAGGTCAGCATTGGCAGGGCTCCCCAGGGAGGTTTGGAGTGCCCATCCCTCCGAGGAATTCCTGGAGGTGGCACTCAGCGCTCCGGGCTGGGGACAAGGGTTCCATCACAGGTTGGACTCGATGGTCTGGGATAGCTTTTCCACCCTCAGTGGTTCTGTGATTCCCAAATCACAGGTGGAAGAACACCTTCAGCGCAGATCCATTTCAGATCTGACTCCTGGGAGGGATTGTGTGCGGCGCCAGCAGCGCCTCTGAGAAACAAAGACACGTACAAATACACAATATCTGATATACAAATCAGCTTAAAAATTCCTCACAGCTCCATTGCACTCAGTCCCACAGGATTTAAAGAAAAAGAGGAAATCCAGAGAAGAAAAAGCCACCGAGGCTGGAACACGACTCAATGCTGACAGCGAAGGAGAGCTGGGCCGTGGTCACAGCAGAGAGAGGGAATTCTGCGGAGGGAGAAAAAGAGGAACTCAGAGGAAGAAGGAGAAGTGCTTTATTCTGTACTGATTTCCATGAGGTAAATACTCCACCATTAAAACCCCGCAGGTTGGTTGGTGTGCTAAGCTGGAATTTTTGTCCAAATCTCAACAAGTTTTGCAGGATCTGGCTGCTAATGAAAGTACCTGCCGGGAAAAACACCCAAACCCTCTTCCCGGGCTCTTTGGATCCTTCCAGCACAGGTTTTCCTGGGCTAAAAGGCACCATCACACTGACTTCATTATTAGTTAAGTGGCAGAGCAACACATATCTTTTCCATGAAAATAATTTTTTAATTAATTGATTCATTTGCAGCCCCTTCATGTGTCAAAGTTAATCAGAGAGGCCCAATTTACTCCAGACAAAAGACAATTCATTAAAAGCTTTCTACAAAATGCTGTTTTTCTGACAGTTTCTACTTTTGCATGCTACAATCTTCTACTTGCAAAAGTAATTATCTCCTTTAGGTTGCCTTTATGTTAAATATTGAATTTGTTGGTTAATAAGAGGTATAATTCAGTTCTGTGTGATTGGTAAATCCATCCTGATGATATGAGTTATGCCAAATTTCTTGATTTTTTTGTATCCTCCTCCGGAGGCAGAATGCAAAAGAGAGAAAACACGCAGCTGGTTTATTTGAACTCCCCACGCCTTTGACACTAAATAATGACATTACTCAAGAAGCTGTTCAGGAATCCATAAAATTAGCATTATTGAGCACAAATACGATGTCTTATAAATCAGTAATTATTAACGAGCTCTTTGTTGATCCAGAGGAGATGAGTTTCTCAGTGAGGCCCCTGATTAGAGCAGACAGGCAGTGCAATATTCTTAAAACTACAGATGGTTTAATCATATAGATTTTCCCAGCTGGCATATTCAAAAACACCTGTGTTTTAAACTTCAGAAAGTTTTAAAAACACCTCAATGTAACTTTTACCCCTCAGTGACCTCGTGGCTGCTCCTGAGAGTTTTCAGGTTTGTAGCTTTTGCTCCATAAAAGTGGGGGTAAGTGTCTGCTGGTTTCCCCAGGAGTGAAATTATTCATCTGGAATGTGGGAAAGAGCTTAATTTCATTTTTTTGGTCTGATTTTATCTGTACTGAGCATGTCTGCCTCCCACAGGAGGATTTCAGTGGATCATTTTCAGTTCTTTGGCAGAGAATCTCTGAGTTATCCCTTAACGAGTTAGCAGGGCTGTTTTAAGAGAGACTATTTCAGATTTCCCAAATCAATACCTTGCAATCAGAATGACAAAGCAATTGTTAATCTGTTTCTGATTATCCTGAATTTCAGTTCTATCAGCACAAGTTCATTTCAGCTGGAAAAAAAAAAGAGCTAAAGATGGAGAAAGAGATTTACTACTGAGAAATTGTAAGTACGTTTGAAATTGGATCTAATGTCTGTAAGTTTCACAGATTTTGAGGGAAGAAGATTCTACAACATACGTGAAATGCATTAATTACATTTTCATTGCTTTGTGCATCATTTTATTAATGAGATTTTTATTAAGTTCTTGGCTCTCTTCAGAAGTTCTTTACGCTGTTGTTTTAGTGGGGTTCTAATGGCCACAGAACAACTGAATATGCCTTTAACTCTTTTCAGGAATCCTAAACTGAGATTAAGAAAGTATTTTGGGGCTCTTGCAGTTATGGAACAGTTCCAGCTGTCATGTCATTTGGAAAAAAAAAGAGAATAAAAACTTGGGCCTGAGTTTTATGATATAAGATTGTGCTGCAACTGCAAGCACCCAATGAAAAGGCAGTGGGAGTATTATAGCCCTTTATCTCACATTTGATCTGTAGTGCCAAAGGCTTTGTGCAAAATGCAGTTATCAATTGCATCAGGACGGACGAGCCCAAATCTCAGCACGTTCAGCTGGTTGGAAGAGCCAGAAGGAGACAGAACTGTGTTTTCTGCAGCATTTTCACAGCCTGTGAAATTCATTTCTGAGGCACTCTTGAAACTCAGATATTCTTGTGAACAGTAATTTTTTAAAATTTTTTTTTAATGAAGGACAAACCACTCTTAATTTGAGTTCAGACCAGTTGGGATGTGGAGGATGTACACAGTCAGATCTCGTGCCTTGCCCTGTGACCTGCAGCACCCCTCTCCCCATCCCTGTCTGGCTATCCCAGAACAGGTGAGATTGTGCCCTTTTTGAAGTGCATATTACATTTTTCTTAATTCTCTTTTCACAGCCTTTAGGGTGCCTGGGTGATGTTTTTTAGCTTCACTCTCCAGCAAGTTGCTGCAACCATTAATAAAAGCTGTGAAAATAACCCATGAATAACCTTTGAAAAGTCTGCCTCTGAATTAGGTGCCAGATTCAAGAGGGGAATGTTTAATACAAGAGCAGCGCTGGTCAGGATTTCTGAGCCTCATTTCAACTCAAGGAAGTTGGTTAGGAAAGAAGAATTCTGTTTATCCTCCAGCTAATCAGAGGGACTGTTTTCCCTTCATTTTCTCCATTAATCAGTCTCGGATTTCTTCATGGCCAACTTGCAGTGCAGAGGTTTTTAGTGTCAGTAAACAAAGCAATGAATGGAACAAATAAAAGGAACCCCGGGCTGGGTTATTTCAATATCCCTGATTCATTAACAGAGCCTTTTTGGGATTGCAGGACCTTTGAAACTCAGTGCAGAGTGCTCATCTGCGTTCATTGGGAAGGACTCGTGTTTGATTTCGTTATTTCACACGGTAACGTGTGTCACTCGATCATTTTCCTCAGCTCTCACAGATTCCACATTATTCTGCATTTCCATTTGATTTGCCGGCACACCCCAACACTCGGGAGCCAGTGGATTAAACAGAAATGGAATGTGCCCGCTTTGCAGCCCAGTTGCAGTGGATTAAACAGAAATGGAGTGTGCCTGTTTGCCAGCCCAGTTGCAGTGAATTGATGGCTGAATGTGGATCACAGCGCCCTGGGAAGGTCACACAATCCGTGCAGGGCTGAGGAGCAGAGATGGGCACCGCATGTGGAGTCCTCATGGTTGTCCCTGCAGGTCACTCAGCTTTTCCAGGTGTGTTGGGACACACATTCAGCCGAATTTTCCCAAGCTCCTAAGCAGATTTGTGTGTCTGCACTGCAGTCCAGGAGCAGCTGGGTGTAATTCCACCAGCCCTGAATAAAATGCAATAAATGATAAATAAATAAAATGCAAGCATGCATTTTACAACGGTAACAAGGCGAGCTTCATCTCTGACCAGCTGAAAACCCATTTGAGTGCCAAAAAAAAAAAAATCTGGCTAAACATCCTGGAGGGAAACCAGTGCCTTGTGCCTGCTCTGCTCTCAGGAGATGCTTTAGCTGAAATCTGCCTTCTGTCTGTAGGTGCACTCCCAGGGGAGGCAGCCAGAGTACATTAAACTCGTGCTTAGGTGTTTCTAGCCCACAGGCAGGGATTCAGCAGGAATTAATTGGCTTTGGAGAGCTGCAGCCACGGCGGATCAAAGCTTGTTGATGGTAAAGTATTAATGCAGCACTTGTACCTGCAGTTGTTCCCCGTTAGAGCAGCAGCAGTGTGGGTTTAGAAGGAGCTAATCCCTTGTAGGAAATAAATGTGATGCCTCATTGCCAGCATTTGAAATGGTAGGGGTTGGATGAATATTTTGCTGGAGCAGGAAAACAGGTGCACTACATGATATTTAGAGTATTTTCCCTCTGGGAAAAAAAAAAGAAAAAAAAAATGTTCTACTGAATATTGGTGAGTGGAAAAGAAAATATGAGGAAAAAGAAAAGAAAAGCAGGACTGCTGACATCCTTTGCATGGCTGTTGAGGGCAGATCTAGCATTTCCTATGTTCCCGTGGGCTGCAGGACAGTCTCCATAAATGGGTTTACTGCGATGCCTTAAGGATTTTTAGCTTCTATTTTTCATATCTCTGTAGTTTTGGTGTGTGGCTCTGGGCTCCATAGAAAGTGCTAAAAATCTCTGTTTCCGGCATTTTAGACAAAACAATTCCTCTCAGTTGGAAAATCCCAGGACATCTTGCTGCCTCAGAGCCCCAAAATATGCAAACAATATAAAATATGTAAACAATTCACTGTAACCAACAGTGAATTGGGGGAGCAAGCTTAGGGTGGGTGACATCATCACCTGAAGGTGCAATTGGAGTATTAAGGTTTGATATGTTAATGGACAGAATTTATAAAATGTGAAGCACTCGTGACTCGCTGTCCATTTTGGGTGTAGCCTCTCGAGGAGGCTCTGTCTGCCCTAAATGCACCTGAAGGCCTTTAATGAACTAATCTGCTTTTTATTCTCCTAACTCTGTCCAGCCTCAGTTTTTTGGAGGCCCTGCTTTAGGCATCACTGAGCTGTACCTGCCCATGGGCTCCTTCAGCGTTAGGGAAATCCATGTTCACATCCTGCTGGATTCGGAGGGGGCTCAGCTTGCAGAGCACCTCCATTCCAGCATGTACTTTGTGCTCTTTGTGCAGGTTTTATCCTTCCCCAGAGCACTGTAGTTTGGGTTTCTTCCCCAAAAAATTGTTCCTGGGCTTATTCTGACATGAATTATCACCCAGACCCTCCAATTTAGGGACAGCTGGCAGGGCAGTGAATCTCTTTGGGGTTCTCACCTTGTCACCCTTCTTGGCACCCACACAATCTGCACCCTTTATTCAGATTTCTGCTTTCTCATCCCATTTTTTGTGCATTGTCTGAGCTTTCCCAGAGCTGTAACGCAGCCCCAGCTGCTCCACACACAGATCTCTGCCAGACTGAGTTTAAAATATCAATCTACGGCTTTGTGGTGGCCTTTTCGGGGGATATCCACAGCTTGAGGGCTCATTTAGGATGTCTTCTTCCAGACCCGCCATCTTTATAGGTCTGAGAGAAAAACATCCTCACACGATTCTGTCAGACAACTCTGAGTCTCTTCTCCTTTTTTTATTAATCCCTTCAGTGTTGTCTAGTTGGGTATCATCACCTCTGCCCCACAATTCATTCTCTTTCCTTTTATTTTTCTATTTTTTTTCTGCTTTAAGATGAGGCAGTGCTGGCATTCCCAGCTGAAGTTTTTTATCCTTGTGTGTTTATGGCACGTTTTTCCGAACCCTGTGAGTGATTAACTCCAACCTCTGTAGAAGTAGGACTGGAAATTGTGAAATGCTGCTTTTTTACAGCTTTGGGAGGACTTTATCAAACAAACAGCACATTAATGTTAGCCTTTCAAAAGGTTATCTGAATGCATGAGGAGTAACTTCAGCTTCAGCCTTTGCTTCAGTGAAATTCTAAGTATTTGGCAAAAAATACGTTTTTCTGGCAGACTTTTTGCCCCAATGGCAAAACTGCTTCAGTTAATCTGTTTTACCCTCACTGACTTTTGCCATCTGGATTGTTGTTCGATGAAAATGAGCTGATCAACAGCAAATCTCTCCTCCTACAGTCGAGCCCTGTCCACTCGGCCTGGCAGAAAGGTAACATTTTTAATAGTTCAGTGATTTAGACTACTTTTTACACAATCAGAATGAGATAAAGAAATGAGTGGCTTTCATGGTCCGCTGCCACGAAAATCAATGAAAAGACTCCAGGTACCACGTAAAGGTTTGGGTTCAGTCCACCAGCGAGCAAGAAAGTCATCACACAAATGTTTTATTGGTCAGCAAATGACTTGTGCCATGCTCTGGGACTGCAGGAGTGTCCTGCACACAAATCAAACCAACTCAAGAGGATATTTACCTTCAGCTCGGTATTTCCATCTTGCTTCCCAGAACTGCTCACAATTAACAGCACTTTCCCTTCTTTTTGTGATGAAGTGATTTTCGAGTAGGGTCAAACTGGAATATGGATATAAATGGGCTCTTTAATTGCAAACAACTCCACGGCTTTCGCATTAGACGCCTCGGAACGTTTGACTGCGTTATTTGCAAGGCTGAGACAAATGGCCGAGCACTTAAAGTGTCACTGCCAAAGCCACCTCTCCCCGGGGATGTGACTCAGGGCAGGACCTGCACCAGGGGACAGCTGCCCCTCTGCCCCAGGGTGCTGTGGGACAGAAGATTTATCTGAGAAATTACTGATGAGCTCTGAATCCAAGATATTGTTCACTCGTGGGAATGTCCTCATCGCCTGCCCAGGGTGTCACCTGCCACCTCCTTGCGTTTGCTGTCGGCAGATAGGAGCAATTCAGGGCTTTTAGAGCTAATTTGGCTCTCCAGCATGAGAATGATGCCCAGGGAGCACATCCAGAGGGTGAGAAGGTTTCCCACCCCCTGACACCTCCAGGAAGGCCAGTCCTCTGCAGAGAGGAGGAACATCTGAGGAGGGCAAGGAGCCCTCAGGGTGTCTGTCCTGCAGGGCACAGGGTCAGTATCCCCATCCGTGGCTCACATGTCCCCTCTCCGACTCAGTGCTGTTCCACAGCAATTCTAGGAAAATCCACGGAAGGCCCATTTTAAAAAAAATGGATTTTCTAGAAAGCAGGTTTTGGGAAGATCTCAAGGATAAATGCAAATGCTGGGGGTGTGTGTTGAACTGGAACACAGAATCCACTTTTTTATTTTCTTTTCCTTTTGTTTCATTTATTTTTATTACTGCTTGATCTTGGATTCTTTTACTCATCTTTTGTTCCTTTTTGCTCCCCTTTCTTGCATTTGTCAAGGGTAGACTGCATTTCATTCTCATGCCCCTTATCTTCAGGTTATTGAAATGAAAAAATATTCCAGTCTTGAGACGAAGGTCCTGCAAATTTATTTGATATATTCACTTTCAAAAGTTTTCTAGGAACAGCTCCTCACTGTTTGCTACGCTGTGCACTTGGTTGTGGTTCAAAGATATCAAAATTGGGCTTTTTTTCTGAGAGGTTCAAAAATTGTCCTGGACTTGAAACTCGGTTCAGGCAGTTCCTTCTACCAGGAATAATTAGGGGGAAAAAAAGGTGAAACAAACACAAGGTTACACAGTGCCAACCTAATAACCAAAGAAGTCATTCTTGCAGCTTTTTTAACAATTGTCCTTCTGCTTATTTGTCACAGCATCACATCAATCCCCGAGGCTCCTGCCAGCCAAGAATCCAAATTCTTATTTAAGTTTAATATAGGTTATCATCTGAGCTTGGCTTAGAGTGATTCTTACATAATTATAAGCCAAATACTTTTATTTCAACTTTTTTGTCATTACTTAGAGATGCCCCAGGCTGTGTAGCACATCCTTGTGAAAATGTGGCAGCCACCAAAGCAGTGACTGAAATGACTGTGCTTTGCATAATGCCAGCAGCCAAACCCCTTAAAAGCTCAATGATACAAAACATTAATGCCTGGACTTTTTCAGGCATCCCAGATCCTTTAGCAGCTGTGATATTATTCACTTCTTCTGTTCACAGTGAGTTAGAGATGCAGTAAGTAGGGGTGAGAGACAGATTTAGGGAATAGGAAAAAAGCCTGGAAAAGTTTATTCACAACAGCAATTAGGGATGCTGAAAGTTGGGGCATTTTTGTGGTTTGTAAACAGAATATTTTGGTGGGTTTTTTTCTAGAAGTTAGTTCAGGCCAAGCTCTTTATTTGGGGTTGCTGGTGTGGGTGGAACCTCACTGGTGTCAGGGGCTCGGTGGCAGAGCCTCCCCAGCTCGCTGCTCACAGCCAGAGGAGCTCTCCTGTTATTCCGAGCAGTGGGAATCTCTGTTTGGGAAGGGTTTAGGGCTGGCAGGTTCGGGAGAGTTGAGCCCAGAGAGGTTCTGGGCTTTGCCTGTGCCAGGATCCACTGGCCTTGGGCCATTTAACCATTTCCTGGCAGCTGTGGCCGCGGTGCTCTGTGTTCCCCTGCCCTCACTTTGGCAAACCCCTTCAGTCCCATCAGCTCCATGTTGGTGATGTTTTGGGTTCTCTAACTCAGCTCCACTCGGTTTAATTTGGGCCGTTGGGCTGAGAGGGACATTGGGGCTGCAGAATTGTCACTGAGCGGATGGTGATGGCAACCTCTGCTGGCAACCTCTGCTTTGGTTACAGAACTGGGGCTGCCTTGCAAGGCTTCCGAATTAAATCTCCAAAAATCTCCAAAAATTCCTGAAATGTCTTCATGGGATGCTCTTTTATTCTAAAGCAAAAACTTGAGCTCCTGCATCAGGTTAGTCTTGAATCAGGGACAGAAGCTAATCTTTTCTGTCTTTCAGTCCCGCATTATATTTATTAAATCTCTTCCCGAAATGTAAGGGAAATTGAGGGCTGGGCTCTCACTTGACACAAAAACCAAGCAGTCTCAGAGGCAATTAGGGAGCCTGAATTTGGAGAGGCCAGAGTGACTTGCAGTGCAGGATCAGGTTCTGACTCCTTTCTTAAAATCCTCTGTTGCATTTTATATGGATTGACTGGCTAAACTCGGTGCTCCTTAATCCAAAAATGGGGAGTGATAACCCTGAGCTTTCCTTTTTGCCTCCTTTTGTTTTGAAACCAATTGAAGGAGCGGTGTAAGTGTATAATGGTGTGATAAATCACTCAATTTACATCTGGCAGAATAAAATTAGCATTGCCATTACTTCATAATAGGGCATGGCTATGACTATGGAATTGATTTCAGAGTCAGGCTGATCCATTACAATTTTGTTAATATTGAATTTTAAATAGGATGATGAATTGCTAATCAATGCAGTTAAAGAAAGAACTTAGGGAAAAAAACCCTACTGTTTACTTTATAAATTGAGTGTCATTTGCTGCATCATTTTCCTGGGTTTCCATATTGGGAACTTCATATTTGTAATATTCCAGCTACACCATGGACGTTTGTGCAATTCAGGGAACAGCCATCGTTGGACTAAGTGAGAAATTTTTCACTCATTCATATTCACTCTAAACTTCCACCATTTTTGGTGCACTAAGGGCTTGCTCTGAAAAGATGGCCCAGTGCTGTTGTGCTGTTTCACAACCTGAATGAACTATTCTAAAAACAAATGGAAGGAAACTTTGTTCCATTCCTTCTTCGTGCAAAATCCCATTTGTTTCTCTTAGCTGTGTGTACTTCTTTCTCTAACCTATAGATAGAGTTTAGATTTATGAGTTTATCCTAAACCTGAAGGAGGTTTCAGTCAGAGAAATTTGTCTCTTTTTCTCAGTTCCAGCTTCTGTCTGTTCTGGTAGAGAGGCTTTAACACCAGAGATCCTTCCATCGGCTCAGCTCAGATATTCTTTAATTGACCAGACAAAGCTGATGGATGCACATTCTTTGCTAGGAAATCTCTGTGATGGTGAAAGTAGAGAAAATATAAACTGGACCCAGCCTCTCCACAGGCTGAGGACAGATATCTTGTCCCATGTATGAGTTCCCAGGAATCCTCCTCACAGTCCTATACTGTCTGGAAAAGAGATGGAAATTCAGCAGCACAATGAAGGCTCATCCTGGTGGCCACACAAAATCATAGACTCAGTAAGGTTGGAAAAGACCTCCGAGATCAGAAATTCCAGCCTTTGACTGAATATCACCGTGCTCACTAAACCATATCTTGAAATGCCCCGTCCACTCATTTATGGAACACTCACACCATCCCTTCCACACCAACTCTTCCAGAGCTCGGTCACTGTGCCAGTGAGGAAACTTCTGCTAATATCCAACCTGAACCTCCCCTGGCACAGCTGAGGCCATTTCCCCTTGTCCTTTGTCTTATAGAAAAAGAGAACTGAAGGTACCTCTTATTAGAGTGACGAGTTTCAATTAAAAAAGGAAGTTTGGAATGCTCTGCTTTCCCCCTCTCCTTAGCTTGGCTTCTGTTTTCTCAACTCCTGTAATCAAAGACCAAACCCAAATTTTGGGAGTTGTGCTTAACTGTGAGGGAAATAATTTTATCCTGTGACACTTTCTTTCTGCAGGACATATCTTTTGGGTGTGGGGATTTTTTTTCTGCAGTTGGACTGAGACAGATACAGAGCCAGGCAGATTCATTGCCGTATATTCCCCTTTTCCTGGTGTCCAACAAAGAGCCTTCCAGCCCCTTTAATGAGAACTCAGAGCAGTAGATCAACTGGCCTTTAAACCTCAAAGATGACCAGGCAACATTTTTAAAGGGATAAATTATTTTTTTTTCTGTCAGAAAGGTGTGGAGCAGTGCTTGAGGAGCAGTGCATGAAATAACTCATCCTTGGCACACAGAATGTCAGGATCAATAGATACAACATCTTCTGTGACTGGAAACTGTAAACAGAGAAATAAATACTTCTTGTGCAGCTTGAATTTATTCATTTGTCATTGTTTCTACTTTTCCTACACCACCTGTGGAAGTGCAAAACCTCAGTGTAACCAATTAAATCAGGGCTGTGCTAACGAATCTCTCCCTTTGGGTTACTCCCCAGGAGAAGTTGCTTCTTTATTAAAGAAAAACCACTAAATTACTGCAGGAAAGTCAAGCATAAATTTCAGCAAGATGAAAGCATGGGAATATCAGGAGAGATATTTCTTTAAGATTTTATTTAGAGCTCCAGAAATTCTGCCGTCCCAGGCTATCCAAGTCACGCCTGGTGCTGCATGTGTCACATTCTCACTACAGAAAATCCTGACTTTCAGCATCACGGGGATTAGATTATTAAAAGAGTTCTTTAGCAGGAGCTTCAGGAATTCAGCGTGGGATTTTGGGTCATTCTAAACCTGCAGAGACTTCCCAAGGAACCTCTTTGGTGCACCTTTGTCACGCAGGGTAAGAGAGGAGTGGGGTTTGTGCTGTTTTCTGCTTCAGTCTGTGCTGTCTGCTCAGGTTTTAATTAGCACATGTTTGCAAAGGCAGGGGGCAATGGCTTCAGACTGAAAGTCAGGCACTGGCACAGGAAAGTTGTGGATGTCCCATCCCTGGAAGTGTCCCAGGCCAGGCTGGACGAGGCTCGGAGCAGCCTGGGACAGTGGGAGGTGTCCCTGCCCGTGACAGGGAATTGAAATGAGGTGGCCTTTGAAATCCCTTCCAACCCAAGCCTTTATGGACTTCCATAATTCCGTATTTGGGAAAGATCAACAGAATTGGATTTGCTGTTGTCAAAAATTGGTTGTTTGGCTTTTTCCAGCTCTTTCCCCAACAGCTGCAATCTGCACACTGAGGACTCGCTGTGGAGGAATTGGCTGAAGATACACCCAAAAAGTGCATTTGCAGTTCCCTTTTGCTGTGCAGCCTGGAGTGGGAGATCTGCTGAGGAGAGCGAGAGTTCGACCTTTGCTCCCCCAGACCTGCAGGATGAGCCTTTTTTCAGCCGTATTTTGGGACTCGCATTGTTGCTCCTGCGCCTGAAGTGAAAAAGGACACAGAAATGGTAGATACAGGTAGGATAATGATTTCTAACCTTCTTCTGGGAAACAGAGAGATATTTTAGGAATGTTTCATTACCAAGTACAGATTGTGTATATAGAAAATGGACCATTCACTTTTGTTAAATACATCATCTGAAAAACTGATGCCCACACAAAGGGAGCAGAGGCCTATGGATAGCGACAGTTTTTATTCCGGTTTGAGGAAATAATTCTTTCATTTGCTAAGTATTTTTTTCACCGTAGTAAAGATGTCCAGCGCTACTGAACTGCAGTGAATTATACCTGGAATTTTACAAACTGTAGCTTTTGTCGAATGAGAAACTGAGTGTGTGTTGCACCACTCAATATTTTCCCCATTGATTGCAGCAGTATTTCAGATGAGTCCCCAGGGAAATAGAGCAACATCCTTTCGTTCAGAAAGTCATCAAAACCAGGCAGCTTATGGTCTTTATCAGCAAAATTATTTGCATTTCTTTTGCTACAGCCTCAGAGAGAGGGAAGGGGGACAGAGAATGGAACAGAAGAAGAGTGGAGCTGTTTGGCAGAGCTTCCAAAGCAGAGCCTGAAGTGTATTTATGGTTATAATTTTGCACAGATCACTTGGCGCTCCAACACCGTGCCACCGATCACAACATAAATCACACTTTAATTTTAACCTTTGCAATTCATCAATAGTTTCAATATCAAATATAATTCAACTCTGACACTATTGGTTTACAGGTAAGTGGAATAAGAATGGAGGGGACTCAGTAATGGATTAGCTGGCCTGTCAACAGAGGCAGAAAGATTCATGTTGTCTTCTCTATGTTTCTATCACATGCGCAAAGCTATAAATAATGGCAACAGCTAATCAGACACGAGAAAGATATATGCTGTCATTGAAAATCAGTTATTTCTACCATCTAAGCTCTAAAAGTTTAACCACTGAAAAGGAATCCATTTAATGAAAGAGCATTTTGCTGCTTGTTTTGCAAGCCATATATATTTAAAAGATTTTTCTTTTAAAGATTTAAAATAATTATTTCCTTTGGTCATGGTATAGTAGTTCTGCTTATGAATAAGTGCTTATACAACTGCAGAAAGCTAGCAATGTTTTTAGGAGAAGAAAATTGGCCAAACAATTTTGTTTTCTTTGAACACGTTAAGACTGAAATTCGGCTTATTTTTTTCTAAAAGTAAAAGTCCGAGATTTATTTTCTGTGAGGTTTCTTAGACTAAATGGTTTGCTCTGATACTGGAATTTGGAAAAATGTCTGACCTCTAAGAGTTTCAAGTTTGGGCCATGTCCCTGAATACTTTCCTCCATTGTGAACTCAGGAATTCAATGGCATGAACAGGGGACTAAATCTGCTTTGTGGTGGCGATGGTGGTGACGGAACATGGCCCTGAGGCTGATGAAACCCTGCCCCTGCAGATATTAAAAATGTGAGTGGATGTGTCCACAGGTGACCTGATTTAACCCCAAAGGCAGCCCTGCTCTAAGGACAGAATGGATCTGATGACCTGCAGAGGTCCCTTCCTGGCTAAATTATTCTATGTGCTGACCTGTGGTGAAAAGTTTCATATTATCTCCTACTTTTTCCTCTCCATTTATCCTAAACCTGTGAGGTTTTTTTATCACATCCAACAGAAGCACAAATGCCCTCGAATGCTGTACTTGGGATGAAAATCCTAAATATTCCGAATTTAATTCTTCCTTGTCCTCATGCATTCTGCGGAATTATTTCCATTATACTAAATTTCTGCATAGAATTCCTAATTCAATGCTCATAATAATCTCCCTGGTGCTCAGTTTTGTACCCAGAACATTGACATGTGCATTCTGTCAAGTTTAAGGTTTGTGGCGTAACATCAATGTGAAGGAATGGAAAGCACAGTAACAAGTGGCTCTGCACTGGTGTGTCTGTGAGGGAACCTTCTTCCCTCTCCTTCCTCTTCCCAGGACTCCTGGGGCCGTGCTGGAACTCTTGAATTTCTGTTTTACACAGTGTCACCTCCAGGGAACTGCTGGGAAAACTTTTATTTTATAGGAGTGGCCAAAACACTGTGAGAAATTTAGGCTTATTGGGTTTTTGTTAGGGTGGAACTGGTATGTTTGGGTTTGGTTTTTTTGCCTTATATTTCAACATCTATTCAATTGATGGACTAGGACTGCTCTAAAAAATGTTACCTTTCAGGAAAATCAGTCTCCTTAAAGTGCTTAGGTGGGTATGGAGTAGATGATAACTCTAAGGGCGTGTATTGGCTGAAGGAAGGGAAAGAAATCCTTTATGGACCTCCTATTCTTGTAGGACATCACATGCAATTTATCACATATCAGGTATTTGTGTTTAATCAAAATAGTGCCCCTTCCTCCCTCCCTCCCTCCCAGACAAAATAAAGCAAAGTTAATCCAGTCCTAGATGTCCATAAATACTTCCCAAAAAAATCAAGTTTAATCAAAAATCAGCATTCTATATAAGGATTATATACAAAATTTGGGAATCTGAGTCCAGAGTACTAAAAAAGACAAGGTGTCAACACGGCCTTTGCATTTTCCAGTGGTTGGTGTCGCATCATGGAATCAGCCTGGAGGTTTCCTGGCTTTTCCTCCTGAAAAGCTTTGTCTGAGGAGCTCTGTGTGATCTTTCAGGTCTAAAGTGACACAGAATTCTGAAGGCAAAGCGTTCCAGTGTCATTGCCTGTGATTATAACACCAGGACAGTAATTTGGAGCAAAAGGAAGGAGCCCTAATTCAGATGTGATTTCAGATTAAATGATCTGCTATCCAATATTCCATCCTCATTCAGAGATTTAAACGGAAAAATATAAAAATATGCAGCAGGGATGGATAGAAGGCTTTCCAACCACAGGTTTTTTTCACATATAG
The DNA here is from genome assembly GCA_013397895.1 of Origma solitaria. Taxonomy (NCBI): domain Eukaryota; kingdom Metazoa; phylum Chordata; class Aves; order Passeriformes; family Acanthizidae; genus Origma; species Origma solitaria. The sequence goes on from VZRL01002082.1 coordinate 1,291,055, forward strand.
GATGCACCCCACGGACCCTGCTGGCACCAGGAGGGGAGCTGAAACCCCAGGTGCAGGTCAGAGCCCTGGTGAGGGTGACATGGTGACAGGGCAGAGAGCTCGGGCATGTAGGGCCTGCCGCCTCCTTGTCAAATGTGACTGAAAAGGACTTTCAGAAAGGACCTTAGATGTGATTTTTAACCTTCAGTGCTCTCTGGACAAATCACTGCTTATGATAGACTTCATTACTGCTGCGAGCCTGGCCAGGAGCAGGAGGAGGGAAAGGAGAAATGCTTTTGATCATTTCTTTGGAGAAACACTGCTCACTCACCACACAACGCAGTAATTGTACATCACTTTTCTCTGACACGTTATGGAAAAGAGAAAAGGCATTAGAGAGACAGGTAAAGAGACTAATCTTGTTGAAACATTCCATTCAAGCTAACAGCTTCTGTTGGAACAATCCCATACTTTATGCCCAGGGAAGCAGTTCAGTCCGTGACTGGCGTGCAAGAGTTGGGCCACGGAAATTTGAGTGCAGAGCCTCCTACACCACTTTGTGTTGTAATTCCCACTGAAGGTAATCAGGGATAACCTCATCCATATTCCCCAGTTAGGTAGCACAGGGCTCAGTGGGATAGATCTTGGGTAGGGCTTACTGGTGAAACACAAATAAAATTGCATTTCGGGACCGGAATTTCAATGTGAAGTATTCTTGTAGCTAAAAGGAGATCAAAATGATCCCCAGAACATATTCTGAATATTCATGGGCTGGTGGAGGTGCTGCAGTGTGAGCAGTCTGCAGAGCTAGGACAGCTGTCAGTTGTATTGTGAGGTGGTTTGTTGTTCAAAAAACCTTCACAAAAGGGAGGAAAAATGCTGATTGTTCTGGAATGACTCCAGTGCCAACCACTTCATATTGTTCAGCAGCGAGATTACCAACTCCTACAGCTCTCTCTTTGAAAAACTCGCTGAATTCATCTCTGTTCAAAAAACCCAGACCATAAATACCAGCACCTTAGATAAAGTCAATGCATCATTTCCCTGCCGTGTCCCACAGCATCCAAAGGTTTGGTTGGAAATGGTTTTGATGGCAATTTCAGCCTCTCAGCTCCAGGGGTGTAGATCTTGTCAAGGCACTGAAAAGAAGGAGTAAGAAGTTGCTGATTGTACAGGAAAAGGATGGTTTAGATGTTCTATTATTTCTCCTTGACTTGCAATTGTAGTTTTTTAATTGCTTCTCTTTGTTCTTTGAATCCCCATTGTTATCTGGAACGATATTATTTTTGCTTTATCTCCAGATCAGCCCTCAAGAACACAATCCCTTTTTCCTTTCCAGCCACGAGCCACCCTGGTCCCATTCCCTGTTCTTTTTGGGGTGTCTCTCTCCACAAAAGTCATTTCCCCTGACTAATGACAGCAGATATTAACTCTAATAAGGAAAATCCTGACAGCTCTCAGGATTCTTTAGTCCATTTTTGTCATGGAAAGAAGAGTGTGTTAAATACAAATGGAAAAGGCTGCTGCCATGCTCCCCAGCACCTTATCAGCAATCACCACCCAGCCTTGTAAAACATTAAATCACTTGTGAAAGGCGGGAGATTAATAAGAGGTGTTTTAATCTTCTCTTCACTCATTGCAGCACAAACAACACGCTGGACAAAGGTGAAGGAAGGGAGGAAACCAAAGCTATTTTCTCCCCTGAGCTGCTTGCTAAATCCATCACTCCCCGAAAAGAAACTTCAGCAGTGTCACTGATGGTTCAGAAGGGCCCTGAGAGATTCCATCAGCCACGGGGAACATGTGCAGGTTCCTGGAGCTGGAATCCAGCTCCCAAATCAGTTTTAATGGGTTCCCCCTACTAGGACCCCAAAGCTCAGCCCCAGAGCAGGATCTGCCCTGTGCTGGGCGAGTTCAGGATTAACACAAATATTTCACCTCCTGCTCCATGGGAAATGGGTTTGGGCCTTGAATCTGTGCACCCAAAGCTCTGCTTTCCCTGCAGATCAACACAAATCGACACTTTCAAAGCTCTGCTTGGGCTAGGGGAGAGTGGGCTTTAATTATTTCAAGCAGCCAATTTCTAATATTCTATTTATAAAGCTTCTGGCTGATCAAAATCTGTTTGGGACAATCCAGCCAGTCATTCTAGTGTCTGGTATTGTGAATTTTTAATTTGACTTAGTGAAGAGAGCTTTGCTGCAGACTTGCTGGAGGTGCAGGGGGTATTCATACAGGTCAATATTCATCCCAGGGCTGGCAAATCAATGCTAAGCACTGCCTGGAGCTGAACTGAAGCTCTCTGGCCCATTAATTTGCTGGAGGCTTCACTAAAATCACCAGTTTTGCCCAGTTTCAGGCTCATAATTGCTGCAGTTCCGTGTGTGTCCCAGGACTGACACTTTCACAGAGCAGGGAGCCTTTCCCAGGCCCTTAAAAGCACTAAAACCTCTCTGTACTTTTCTCCATCTCCCATCCTTGGTTTTCTGTCTTCCCAGGGCTTCCCAGAGCAGACAATCACTGCCATTAAGACAAAGCACTCGCTTTCCCGAGACGGCAGAGCTTGTACAGAGAGAAAAAAAAGGGACAAAAGGGAAAAGAATGGAATATTTCTCTGCAAAGGGCACCTGTCTTTTACAGAGGATAAAGTGTTGCCAGATGAGCTTAACAACATTATTAATCAATCTGTGGAGACATCTTTCTCGTTTTTTTTTTTTTTTTCTCTTTGTAGGAAAAATCTTTAGAAGAAAACAATCCAGGCAGAGAAGAGAAGCAAACCTCTGCAGCAGCAGGCAGGGGGGTGATTTCTCCTCTTCGTAAGTCAGCCCTACTCTCTCCAGGAGAAATTCCTTAGGGAAAATTTACTTTCTCTCTAAGTTTATACCAAGATACGGACTTTGAGTGTTGGTAGGTTTTTTTATTGTTTGCCAAAAGTCGATTATTTCTTTGAAAGGCTCAACTCACCATCAGAATAATGTTCATATTTAATTCTCTCCTTGGTTCTGTGAGGACCCTGGACTGAAAAGCATCACTTTTATCGCAGGTGATGTCCACACATGGCAGCGTTTTCCATGGAAAAGACTCAGGGAAATGTCTGTGCTAATAATTTATTCCTTGCAGAGGTTTTTCCATCGCTGCTGGGGATTGTAACGAAGTGTATCTCAGTATATCAAAGCATCCTACAAGCCGTGCAGAGCAGGGAACTGAGGCTTTATTGCTGCTGATTTGAGAGTGCAGGAGAAGCTGAGCCATTCCCCACATTCCCCTGATGGAGAGCGCTCTTTGCAGCACCACCGCGGCTCCTGCATGTCACACACGTCCTCAGGAGAGCCCTGGCTGCAAAACTCTGCAGAAAATGCTTCCAGCAGGGTGGGATTTTGCCTTTCTCTGTGCTGCATCAATGGCAAGTCTCACTGCCGCCAGGGGAGGGGATGGGTGTGTGCAGGAGGCCATGGCAAAGCCCACCCTTGATGGAGACGGATGGAGGAATTGTTGCCTTAGAACCCTTTGCAAAGGTGGTTGAAATACCTGAATAAGCACAGTCAAAAGTCAGAGTTGGAACTAAAAACAATCCTGAAGTTTTCTTCAGAAGTGGGGGAAAAACATCACTCATTATGGAACAAAACTAAGTAGACAAATTAGAGAAAGTCAAAGACTTTTCCATAAGAGATGACTCTTCCCCAGTCTTATTTTCTGCATCTCTAAAATAGACAATATGCCACTGAAAGAAAGACAGTGCCATTTAGTTAAGAAGAAAATAAGTAAATAAAATAAATCATTATTGCCCAGGCAATAAGTAAAAAATAAGCAAAGTACATTAAAACCATTGAGTGAGGTTGGGAAGGAACATTTGTGCACTGCCAAGAGTGTTCATTTCTACTTGATCTGCTGTTGAAATGTCCCAGGGATGCAGTAAAAAAATCAAATTTTGTGGAGTTTTTATTTCCATATCATTTATAAATTTTACCAATATCCCCATGGAATCTTTATTCCTTGTTTGTTGTATTGTTTGACTGTATCCTGTTGGAAAAGGAATTAATAACTAAATAGAAAGGTATTGTTGAGATTATCACTGACAGGATGACTACTAAAATGAGGGTAATAAATGAGTACTTTCCTTCTCCCACCTTTTTTGCTTATCAGTGTTAGAACCTCTTTCAGAGTGGCTCCTAAAAGTCTGTTCCATATAATCCATAGATGGGAAATGAGCTTTATTTTCCAGCTGTGTGAGAAGGAAGATAGAATCAGCACTTGCAAATTTCCATATGAACCTATTTTTACATTTTGATTTCTCCTCTCCCTTCACGAGCTGCTAGTGAATGGAAATGGTCTGGGAAATATCTGTGTTCCTGCTGGAGCTGCTGCCATCAGAAATCCTTCACCAATCCCTTCTTCTCATCCTGTTTGCAACTGCCCTTGGTGACCAGAGAGCAAAGACTTCCTGAAAAAAAAAGCAAAATCAATGGGAAGTTTATCTGATTCTCCCTCAGATTCATTGCCTTCCCATCCTTCCTTCCAATCAGTGAAATTAATGGCTGAGGACTTGAACTAAAGGAAAACCAAACAAGTTTTGTCCTGGAAAAGCTACAAGGCAAATTGCTGGCAAAGGGCAGGAGAAGGGAGGGTGCACGGAAAAATCTGGAGAGTTCAGGACACTGGATGAAATCCAGGGCTTTGTGTCTGGAAGTGGATAAATGCAAGGCGTTTCTCTCAGGGGCAAGAAAAAAAAAAGAATAACAAGCAGAGATAAAATACAGGAGAGCAAGATGGAGGGCAGCAATGTAGAAAAGATTCCGAGAGACAGCAGGTAACAAATTAAATATCAGTGAAATGTGAGGCTGTTAGGGGAAAATGCCACAGCTCTTTGGGAGTGCATCCCTGGTGAGGAGAGAGCAGGGATAACGCATGTTCCTGGAGAGGAGAGAGCAGGGATAACGCACATTCCCACCAGGAGAGAGCAGGGATAACGCACATTCCTGGTGAGGAGAGAGCAGGGATAACGCACATTCCCACCAGGAGAGAGCAGGGATAACGCACATTCCTGGTGAGGAGAGAGCAGGGATAACGCACATTCCTACCAGGAGAGAACAGGGATAACGCACATTCCTGGTGAGGAGAGAACAGGGATAACGCACATTCCTGGTGAGGAGAGAACAGGGATAACGCACATTCCTGGTGAGGAGAGAACAGGGATAACGCACATCCCCACGAGGAGAGAACAGGGATAACGCACATTCCCACCAGGAGAGAACAGGGATAACGCACATTCCCAAATCTGGCTGGGATTATATCTAGGCCTTTGTGTTCACGGGGGGAGAGCCACTGGGAGTTTACGGGGCTGAGGAACTGGAGGTGGCAGGAGGCACCTGCACTCTTTAACAGGTCCTTGGGAAGTCACGGGGCTTTTCCAGTGATCTACGATGACCAGGAGGGAATTAAAAGCATGCTGTGATGCCAGGGAGAGTTTTGAGAGGGAAAATTCATTTAGCACCTGACCAGGACTATGATGAAAGCCTTTCCTGTGGTGTTGTGGCAGTAATTGACTCCTAAATTCAAGGGGCTAAGGAACAATGCTCTCCTTGCTGAAGGAGAGTTGTGTGCTCAAAAGTATCATCAGAAATTCAAAAAGGAGCTGAAGAGCAGTTCAGATAGGTGAGATTTTCCGCACTGCCCCAAATTTTCTCTCCTCCTCCACAATTCACAGCAGTTCCCAGCATCGTTTTTGTACCCAGGGAAGGTCTGAAGGCAACTTTGTGTCAATCAGGAATCTGAAAGAAAAGTTCCATTTTTGGTGTGAATTCTGTCCTGTTTTGGAAGATTTCAAGTCAGGGATGTGGAAGATAATTTTAGGGCTTTTGCTAAGTCCTTGGTGTGCATCAGAGATGATTCAGTCTGTCAGATAGCTCAAAAAATCTGCACTATTTATGGCACTTCACATTACTTTCTATTAATATTTTCACCTCATAGACTTTAAAAATATTTCTTAACTAGTCAATGGATGTCAACAACAAGTATTAATTGCTGCAGAGACCAATCAGAGACTTATGCAGGTTAACAAGTAACATATAATCTTTGGTTTAAAATGATTATTCTTTAAGAAGTTGACTCGCTGTTGTATTCTGCAACAAATGTGGTAAAAACTTTCTTGCTGTCATCAGGGACTTAGAAAAAGGAACCTCAAATCCTCTAAAATATCTTAATTTAAAATCAAGTCGATGTCCAAACTCTTCTCATATTTTCATTTTTACCTTTCCATGGTTTTTGAGATTGGCCTCTTTTCTCTGTTTCTTCTCCCATTGACATCATTCCAAAAATTCAAAGTGCAAGAGTTGGAGGAAAAATAACCTAAGGAAAACATCTTCCCATCAGTGAAAGGTTCCAAATCTTCCAGTCATGTTGGAAATCACCTTCTGGGCAAGGTACAATAATTTTTTAATTAAGACTTGTAATTTTTAAGGACATCCCACTGATAGGATCAGGTAGTGACTCCACTTGGCTCAGATATCTCAATATATCCCCAGTTTCAAGTTCATAATTATGCTGGAAAATGCAATAACATTCTGGTGCATGATAGATTATGCTGTTCTATGTTAGAAATTCAATATTCTTCAATAGCACTCATTTTTTACAGCCCTTTGGAAAGGAAGAGGGTGATGAAACCAACAATCCCCTGCTTTTTTCAGCCTTCTTAATTCTTAATGCTCGAGGCAAAATAGTTTTAAAATTACCTTGTAGATGCTTTCTAAAATCCTCTCTCACATTTGTTTTCCACTCGAATCATACTTTTATTACTGTGAAATAAATAAATACATTCACATTATGCATAAAACTCCACAATTTCCTTTGAAGTATTTCTTACAGGCAAAATGGCTTTGATAGGGGATGTCTAAATGTTTACAGATTTTCACTGGAGCTACTCTGGGATATTATCATATTATTGTCTCCTGCTGGTGGGATTGTGTGGGGTTTTTTGGTTGGTTTTTAAAATAAATATTAATTCATAGAATCCTAGAATGGTTTGGGTTGGAAGGGACCTTAAAGCTCATCCCATGCCACCCCTGCCCTGGGCAGGGACACCTTCCATGGGTTGCTCCAAGCCCCATCCGATTCCTGGTGATTTATTTTGGGATGGGAGACAACATTTTCAGAGCAGTTAATGAGTTTATTCTTCAGTCCAAAGGGCAGTAAGATAATAAATCATTAAAACAGATTTAGTGCATCTGGGACTTTGGTGCACGTGGGAGAGGGAAGAAAGCTTTTTGAAATCCTTGGTGTTCTTCTGGCCAGTGCCAAATTTCACTGTTCATCCGCTTGCCCTTGCAGACTCAAATTCCTTAAATCCTTGGAATTATTGTGTCCAAGGCCAGGTTGGACAGGGCTTGGAGCAGCCTGGGACAGTGGGAGGTGTCCCTACCATGGCAGGGGTGGCACCGGATGGGATTTAAGGTCCCTTCCAAGCCAAACCATCCTGGGATAAAATAATTCTGTGAATTCTTTTCCAGCAGCTCTTCCTCCTCTGGAATTCCCACACTCTCCACATGGGAATGGGGGGGCTTTGCCCCCAGAAATGCACAGCAGAGCTCAGCCCTTGCTGTGGTGGCTGCTGTGAGAGCAAGGTAAGGACAGGAAACGCCGCCCAGGGGAGGTCAGATCTGCTCAATCTCCTGCAGAAGACGAAGAGTTCTGCCTGAGCCAAACTCCAGATCTCTGCCACCATGGCCTGGGCAGCTTAGGGCAGAGATTCTCTCTCCATGGCCCTGCAGTGGTCTCTGCACTGGGATTTTGTTATCTTTCCCTGCAGGATTTCTGTCGGGCTGGACCGAATTAAATCCTCACTGTTTCCTTTGTGTGCTGACCCTTCAGAGAGGCTCAGTCAGGACTCAGTTCCACCCCCTGGCTCCATCCACATCCTTCACTTCATGTCTTCTCCATAGAGGAGTTCCTCTTAGACACTCATTTTTAAATCAAAATAAATAAAAACCTCTAAGCTGTCCCTTTTGGATGCAATTTCTCATTAATATTTGTTCTTATTCAGGAGATGTTTGCTTCATAAAGACAGCTGACATTTAAAATTCAATCAATTATAATCTCACTTCAGATTTGGTGCTAACAGAACTGAGCACGAGCAGGGTAGAATAGTTAAATTATAAAACAATTAGGAATAATAGCTCCTTTAGGTCATAATATTGTTAAATAAAATTAAACTTTGAGTTAATTGTTTTGGATGCTTTGAACTGACAACTGTTTCAAGTCAGATTTCAACAGGTTTTCAGCTCAAATTTTGCGTGTTAGGAATAGGTTGTTTAACAGATGAAGAACAGTTGGTTTTTATCTGAGTATTTTATCCATGTGATTCACTGCATTCTTCTGCACTTTTTTATGGAAAAAATATTTTGACTGAATGAATAAGAAAGACCAAGAATAATGCGAAATACCTTATAGTAAAATTATGTGAAATGAAGTGAGGATTACTTTAAAAAAATTAACGAAATTAATTACATTTTAGTTACATTAGAAAATTAATTTAGAAATGAAAACTCAATGTTTGATTGTTAAATTTTGAAAAAGGACCTGCATTTTTGAATGGTAGGGAACTGCTCCAGGTTCCTTTTGTATCTGAACCATGATCCTCTGGTTCAAAGCTGGGATTTTTTCCCTTTTTTTCCATAGCCAGGACACACAAAGCAACTGTGGTGTTTTATTAAATGCTGCATCTTTAAAAAATAGTGGCTGTACAGTGGACCCATCTTGACTGTTTTCCCAGCCATCTATTGGGAGCAAAGAAATAAGAGAAGGGGATAAGAACATTAAATTGAATGAGTCCTGCAGTTAAAGGTTTTGTAAACTCCCTTCCTTTATGGTTGTTATGAGCTCCAGAGAGAGTGGTACCACCTGAGTCAAGGCAAGAGAGTTTTTATTGGAAATTATATGTTTTTCCTTTCCACAAAATGTTTACTCCTTCCACTAAAATGTTCTGATTTGTTCCCCAAATATCAATATATTTTTGCCTTTTTTTTTTTAATTCTGTTTTGAATTCCCAATTAAAAGCAATGTGTGTTGTTTTCCCCTCCTCTCCCTGGCAAATCTCAGTTTTACCAGTTTGCCAGAAGAGCTAAGATTTCTTTTTTTTCCTCCTTTTTTTAGTACTTTATTTTCTATGCTTCTCTTAGAGATGAAGGACTTGAATTGGAGTAGAATAACCAAGGTTGCTCACAGTTTGAACTCAGGATATTTATGTCATGATTAGCCAAAATAATAATAATAATAATAATAATAATAATAATAATAATAATAATAATAATAATAATAATAATAGTAATAATAATAATAATAATAATAATAATAATAATAACAACAATAACAATAATAATAGTAATAGTACAGTTTGAACTCAGGATATTTATGTCATGATTAGCCATAAAAATAATAATAATAACAATAATAATAATAATAATAATAATAATAATAATAATAATAAATATTAGGATTCCCTTTGCCTTATACTGTAGGGACAATTCCATAGCATTGAATGTAATCCCAATGAAGTCCTGCTGGAGCTCTTGGAATGTGTGTTGACAACTCTGGGTAAATGTCTATGTCTTGAAGTATTTCACAACCAATTTTATTATAATTTTAACAGACTGCCTGTCCCTGCCTCAGTCAGAAATGTGAGCTCTGAACACCCCTTGAGGTCAGCGCTGCCTCGTCCCCCCTTCAGAGCCATCACATCAGGACATAATGAGGTGCCAGTCTCATCCATTTAAAATCCTGTGCATCAACATCTCTGGGAGATGCTGAAGGCCTCTTAAATCCTCTCCCTGTGACCTTGGAAGAACAATCTTGTGCTTCTGCATCTCCCAAACTCCTGGGGACACTCAGAAACCTCTCAGAGGGCACAGTTTTAAGTGCTTGAATCAATAATCTCCGCCACAGATTCACAGAGGTGTATTTTCTCCTCAGGTGTCACCTGGAGGGAAGCTCTTCACAGGAAAAGTGCAGAATGAGGAAAAGGGGAGAGGAAAGGAGAGAGTTTGCATCATCACACCCAGGGAAAACCATCTGCTCATCTGGGTGGGGAGCAGGAGCTGGGTTTAAGCCAAACTGGAGCCCAGGAAGAGCTTTAGTGCCCTGGAAAATTGTGTCCTCTCTGAGTTTCTCCCCTATGTTTTTAATGTTCTTTGGTGCCCTGGGAAGCTGTGTCCTCTCTCATTGAGTTTGTCCCTCATGTTTTTAATGCTCTTTAATGCATGGGGAAGTTGTGTGTTCTCTCAGTGAGTTTGTCCCCTCATGTTTTTAATTCTCTTTCTTTAGTGCCCTGGGAAGCTGTGTGTTCTCTCAGTGAGTTTGTCCCTGATGTTTTCTTGCTCCCCCTCAGCCCTGCCCAGGGAGGACGGACAGCCACTCCAGCTGCAGTGGGATGCAGAATGAGCAAAAGGCTCCTCTGTCCCCATTCATGTGTAACTCTTGGAGAAATCTCAGGGAGGAGCACTGGGACTGAGCTGGAAGGATTGAAGTTGAAGGATCCTTTTACAAGGGAAAGAGGCATGAAAAAAAAGGTAAGATGGCCATAGGGTTACCATTCTCCAGCTTTTCCTCTTTCCTCTCAAAACAACCTGTCTGGCTGATGTTTCTTGCCTGTTTTCCCCAGATCTGAGGTTCCTGTTAATAAATACAAATTTCCATATGCCTCTGAACAGATCTGGAGCATTTCCTCGCAGACACTCGCTAAGAGACTCTCACCCTTTTTAGGATGAGGGAAAGGCTTCCCTTCCCTGTAATAAATCATATGCAGGCTCCAGGCAGACACTAAAATATGTGCAAGGCATTGGACATGTCTTGTCCAATTTGTGTTAAAATTTAGAGACAAAAGCTACCTGGGCAGAGCCTGCACTGGGCCAGGCTTTAGATGGACTTTTTAAAGCCTTGCTGGAAGCAGGATTTAACAGAGCACAGATTCCACATAAAGTATTGATCCCACATCTTTGTTACTTGGAGTTTTACTATCTTTAATCAACCTGGACCCTGTGTAGTTATTTTTCTTCTCTGATTTGACAAGCAGGCTCACATTAAGGTAGAAGTGTTATTAATACTGCGAGATGAGCTAAATGTATTGCAAGCCATTGGAGGGAGAGGTGGCCAAAAAAATAAAAAGGTGATATCATGGGGACTGCGAGTACAGTTTATTGTGATGGTTGCAGCAAAGAAAATCCAGGGAGCAGCTGAAATTGTTCATAGCAGGTATTATCGAGAAACAAATCTCAGGCACTCAGCTGTTGCCACTTGCACAAAGTCGGTGATAAAGTGAAATATGAAGAGCCACGGAGCCATCAGCCTCCTGTCCAAAGCCCAGAATGTGGCTTTCACCAAAGTAAATGGCCCCATATATTAATGGGGTTTAGTCAGCCAAAGGAACCGGTGGACTCTCAGTCAGGTTCTCCAGTCACTTTTATGTGAGGAGTGAAATAGTGTTTTCAAAAGTTTGAAAGAGACATATCTTGGCAATCCCTGGGAATGGTTTCTCTGCTAAGCTGTGCTGTGATTTATATGAATTAGTATCAGTCTGGCTTGGCTGTGAAATTAAATACTTCTAGTCCCAAGATATTCAGGTAACTTTTATTCTTAATTTTCTTTTGATAGGTGTAGTGAGTACATTTAAAAGTGGAACCGTCATTCGAATTTTTCACAGAAAATACAACTATAGATTTTTCTCTCCTTTAGTCCTTGGTGCTTTTTTCCCCCCCTTTTCATGTAATAAAAGCTGACTACTTCTTCTCTCCATCAAACCTGCTGTATATCTGCCTTCCTGAGGACCTGGGCCAGTCCTGCTTTTCCACTCGTGAGTATTCCAAGTTTCTTGTAGAAGGAAAAATTTTAACCCATCCATGTTTAATAACAACTTCTAGTCGGTTTATCATGCCTGGATGTGTGTGAGTTTGGGGTTTTTTGTTGTATTTTTTGTATTTTTTTGTTATTGTGGTTGATTTAAAGGGGTGGTTTAGGAGGGAGTTCAGTGAAGAAACAACTGACACTATTGAGAACTAATGAATTCTCTATTAGGGTAAAATGCTGCATTTTTAATAGTCTAGTCATGTACAAACCTACTGCCGCAGATTTCTCAGAGTGAGGGAATCTGACTGAAATTGTGTGTCTGTACCATATTGCAGAGCCCCAGTGCCGTGTTGCGGGGTTTTGTTCAACAGCAGGATTTGATTTAGGAGCTGGAATGTTTAAAAAGTGAGAAGGATGAGTTTTGTGTTGGTGGGAGATATATCAGAGTGTTTGTCATTAGCTGTCGCTGACTCTCATTGGCATATCCATAACTTCTGTGACTATGTGAGAAAGCAGCAGTAAAACCACATGGGTTTGGCGCTGGGAGAGCCTGAGACAAAACAATTTAAAAGCATAATTCCTCGAGAATTTCATGGAGCTATTGTTTTAATTTCAATATTGTGAAACGAATGTCATATCAATGTCACATCACTCCTGGTGATGAACTGAAATTCCGACACATTCCAGTTTTCCACTGTTTGTACGCAGTTAATTATTGTCTCATGCTCTTCATATAGGAACAAATTAAAATAATTATGGATAGTGTACCTGATGGTTTAAAGTAAGAAAGCCTTTAACAGGGTCTTCTTGAAGTGGGCCAGAAAGAATTAGAAAAAAAGGGGGAGGGGGAAGTTTTGAATGGGGGATCCAACCACTTGCAGAGATAGCTAAGAAAATAGAATTCAAGATGAATTTGTGGCTCAGATGCAACTAGGAACTCATTTTGTGTTATTCACCAAATGGTTACAGAATCCCAGAATGGTTTGGGTTGGAAGTGACCTTAAAGCTCACCCCATTCCACCTCCTGCCATGGGCAGGGACACCTTCCCCTGTCCCAGGCCCCTCAAAGCCTCAACTCCTGGTCACCAGTGGTATTTGCACTCATTTCTGCAGTCCTGGGAGATCTGTGTGATAAATTAGCAAAAAATGCCCGATGGGTGTGTTTTTCATCCATCTGAAATGCAGCAGGAGCTTTTCGGGGCTGAAGCCCCTGATCCCATCATGGCCGTGGGTGCAGCGCTGGATTGGAGGTCACCTCACAAATCACCGCCGGTGCTTTCTCCAAGGGTTTGGGAGCCTTGGAAGGTTTCCTTGCAGAAATTGTGTTTTTTGTGAGATCTCAGCGCTGGAGAACATAAATAATCATATATCAGGCTCCCACCTCTGCCTCTCATAATCCACGACTGTTTGGAGACTGTGGAAGTGTACAATTTATAACAATCCATCAGCTCTGCTCGGGCAAACAAGTGTGTATTAAACTCACATTCTGTATTTGCTCAATTTGCTGGGCTTCAGGCTGCAGAGAGGAACCTGTTAGGAAGCACCTGGAAGAGCTGTCTGGCAAATAGGATAATTTGTTAGATGGCAGAGAGAGGGGAAAGGGAGGTTTATGGCGCAGAGTTATATCAATAAGTGCTTCGGTTTCAATCACAAGTGCATCGCTTTTTTATTTCTCCACATAAAGTGATAATGAAGAATGATGACCTCATGTCTAGACCTAAGCTTTTAACTTTGTTGCAGCTCTGGGGGCTTTAATGTTTTTCAAAAAGCAATCAATCAAGTGCCAAAACCTGTCTGGCTAATTACCTCTGAGACTTTCGAAAACTCTCCACTCCTTTCTCCCAGAAATGTAGTATTTATAAATTGCTTGGTGGAAGCACAAAGCAGGTTATGGCCTCTTCTCCTCTCCACCTTGTTTTGCTTCTGCTCTGTGCTTAATGGAAGTGCTAATGTTGTGAATCTCAGCTTCTGACAGTGTTTCTGTCCGAGATTACCATCCCTGCTCCCTCCTGGAAAAAAAGTTATTTATCCCATGATAGAGGAATATCTCAGTTGGGAGAATTTGGGGGAGGGAACCTAAGAAATGCTCCTGAGGAACACTCAGTCACCCAAAGATTTGGGGTCACCCAGATCCAGCGGGATGAAGAGCAAAATTGGTTATTTGACAAAATTTGAAATTCCTCTTCGTTCTTTATTAACCTAGAGGCAACTCAAATGGAACAACATATAATCAAGGTTAACCAAATGAGAGGAAAAAAGGAAAAAAGCAGAAATGAATTTCTGAAAATCTGATAATTCACTTTTCTGCTTCAAGCAGGGAAAACCTCAGTCCTACACCAGGGACATCAAGGCTCTCTTTGAGCAGCCCATTCCAATGTTTGATCACTGCTGCAGCGAGGGGACTTTTCCTTCTGTCTCTCTAGCTGCTCAATATCTCTCTTTTTCTAGTATTTTTAAGCACTTTTTCATCAGAGAGAGAAGGTTTGCAGACGTCTCAATCCCAAATGGCAAGTATGTTGGAAATTAATAATCTTTAATTATTACATAATGTAATTTTTAATTATTATATATTATCATCTTTAATCTTGAGTTAGATTCTTTCAACCCATATCATGAAATGTTTCTATTTTGACCAAAAAAAAGTATATAATTTAAAAAAAAAAAAAAGTGAGTAACTTTTCTGTAGACATTGCCTTTAGTGGAACAGATTTAATGACAAAACCAAAATTTCAGTCTTGAAGTGGTGCTCACACTTGGGAAGCCTGACCAGAAGCATCAGTTGTGAACAACTCATAGAAATAATCTACAAAGGAAAAAACAAAGCTAAGATCTCTGGGTTCTCTGCCAAACAGAAAAATAATTTGAAATTTCAGGATATTTGTCAAAGGAAGCAATCCATCCATTTTTATCGAGCGTAGCTGTTTGTCCTGCTTGGGTTTTAAATATTCAGCTGTGAACTCTGGGACTGTACGAGTGCATCCACCTCATTTTTAATCACGAGGATATTTACTGCACTGAGCTCTTCGAGCTGGATTTTTGTGTAATCCTTCAGAGACTGAACATTAAACAGATCATAGGATAATTCACATTCAGAGGGACACAAGGAGGGTATTTAGTACAAATTCTTGCCGAGAATAATTGGTGTGCACATTTCCTTGTCAGTCTGCATATAACTGGAAAATCTGAATATTTTTGCTTTATATTTTTGCCAAATTCAACATTGTACTGCCCAAACACTTCTGAAATAATGAGTGTTAAAAAAACCCTGAGCTCTTTAATTAATACATTTAATATGTGTGATACTTTTTGCGTCAATGAAACTCAAAATGATGAAGGGTTTGAAGTTTATCATTAATTTAAATACAATGAAGTGAGCGCGCAGTTTGTAATCATATGAACTAATTATTTCTCCCAATAAACTGAAGTATAACTCTAATATCCTAAGAACATCAACAAAATCAGGGAATGATTGCAACTGGCACTTATAACAAGCACTAGTTATGGTTGATGTATGAGATAATTATAATGCTTTGCAGGAAAATCTAATAAATCCCCGAACAGTTACTCTGTAAAACCTATTTTTATGGAAATTAGGGTGTGAATATCGCATCTATTACAGCAAGAGGCTGCACAGGCAATTCTGACAGCCTCAATCTGAAGCAGGGTCCACTCCTGAAAGGTAATTGTTTCTGAAGTTTTGCGCGTCGGAAATAACTGTGTTCCATTTTCTGAAATGAAGGGCTTAATATTAAAATATGAAAATCTTCATAATTTGCACAGCTTGATGAACTTCTAAAGAGACGCAGCTGCTCTGACACAGAGGTTGGGAGCGTGAGCAAATAGTGGGGGATGCAGTTTAATATTTTGGCAATCAATAATGCGCCAAGATTTGGAGTTAAACTCCTGATATATGGAGCATCCCAGGAGAAACCAAGGTTTGTATGGATATTTGTATTAGATATGAGTTCTGCTGAACAATAACCTTTTATTTTTATTCTAGAGGTGGACTGAAAATTCCCTTCCCCCCAATTTTGTGGGGTTTTTTCCCCCCACCTTGGGGTTTTTTTTGTTTGGGGTTTTTCTGGTTTTTTTTGTTTTGTTTTGTTTTGGTGGGGGCTTTTTTAGGGTTTTTTTTTTGTTGTTTTGTCATGGTGGGGTTTTTTTGTTTTTTGGGGGTTTTTTGGTTTTTTTGGGGGGTTTTTTGGTTTTTTGGGGTTTTTTTTGGTGTTTTGGTTTGGTTTGGTTTGGTTTTTTTGGTTGGTTTTTTAAATTTGTTTTTGGTTTTGGGTTTTTTGGGGTGTTTTTTGTTGTTTTTTGTTTGTTTTTTGTTGTTTTTTTGTAAGAGGTTCTTAAACTGGAGTTACTCCTGATTTCCACAGCTCAGGGATGCAAACCTTGTTCTCAGCCTTCCATTTACACTCCCTGAGCTTTCATGGATATGAAAAGCAGAAGACAGAATATCCTCCAGAGAGCTGACAGACGATTGTGAGAATAACCTGTCATTCCTAATCTTGGTTTTAAAGTGTTTCTTGAATGCTTCAGGTCCTTTTTTATAATTTTTTTTTTTTTTTTGGTGCCTGGGAATGCTCTTCAAGTTTTCATCTCTGAAAGATGATAGAAAGTTATTAATATGACTTTATGCTTGTCTGAGCTCCCCAAGGACAAGCTTTCAGGATTAGATATCCAAGATAGGCATCCATAATCCATTTTGCATCAGCTGGGACTGCATTTGCACATTTGCGAGAGTTATAACCAGTGGGTAACTTGATGCAGATGTCTAATTCCAACTACCGTGGCAAATGGCTCTGGAAAACATCCCAGTTCTCCAAAAGTCACATGAACAGGAGCTTAGCCTTGGACATAAGGCTCCTCTGAAAGCCACAGGACTGGGGAATTGCTCAGAGTGATGCCTGAAGGACTTTTAACTTCTATTCTTCATGTGTCTGCAGCTTTGGTGTGTAGCTCCAGGCTCCATAGAAAGTGCTAAAAACCTCTATTCCCAGCATTTTAGACAAAACAATTGCTCAGTTAGAAAATCCAAGGACTCTTCGCTGCCTCAGAGCCCCAAAATATGGAACCAACAGTGAATTGGGGTGGGTGACATCATCACCTGAAGGTGTAATTGGAGGATTAAGGCTTGATTTGTTAATGGACAGAACTTATAAAATGTGAAGAATTTGTGGCTCGCTGTCCATTTTGGGTGTAGCCTCTTGAGTGGCCTCTGTCTGCCCCGAATGTACCTAAAGGCCTTCAATAAATTAATCTGCTTTTTATTCTCCTAACTCTGGCCTCAGTTTCAGGTAAGCTCAGGTAAGGCATCAAGGGACTGTCTGGAGTTGGAGCTGATTTGGAAATACAGAAGCAGAGCATGTGAATTACATAATCTCAGCCTTGAGAACTGTCAATGAGCTGCTATTTTATCTGCAAGCACTTCAGTTATCACTTTTGTCATCAATATGTTCGGAGTTCTAAAATAAAGATGAGTAGAAAATGCCCTGCAAGGAAGCACTGGCAGAGAGAACAACTTCTTTCAGTGAATGTGCTGCTAGAAACAAACTTCACCTACACTTCCCATTGATATTTCAGTTTGATCCCAATTGCTCAACTTGCAGCACAATTTCTTCTTTAAAAATTCTTTGATTCAGTCATCTCATGACATTTCTTACACAGTGGACTCAGATCTCCTCTCTCACTGACATGCAGCAACGCTTTGGTCCTAACAAAGAAATAGAATAATTAAAAATAATGTGGAATTTTAATAAATCTTTGCGTGACATCCTCAGCTCCTGACTTGGAGAAGCTGACACAAAACTTCCCTCAGGTCTTGAAGGTATTAATTCCCTTTGAGTCATTTCCTAAGCCTTTTGTTAGAGCTCCTCTTCTGTACCTGCTTCTGTGAGAAAAGCCATTTCCCTGTAGAACAAAGAATTTCCAAATGAGAAGAGATATGAATCTTTGAGGAGCCAAGTGACTACCACATGAAAAGAAGATAATGGGATATATTTTATCTGGATTGAGAAGCATCTGCCAAGTACATCTCAGAGGAGCTGTCTGTTAAGGAGAGTTTAGAATAGATTGTTTACCCCATTAAATACCAGCAGAAACTCTGCTTTTGCATTGATTTCCACTATCTTTACTCTCAGCTGGGAATGCACAAAAAGGTTTTAGAGAGAAACAAGAAAATATTACGGAGTCATGTAGCAACTGGAGGAAAAATTAGACTTGGATTTCATGGCATCAAATTCTTTGCTGTCCTGTGTTTTTATCTCTTGGTATTTTTCCTACACAGTGTCTATAATTAAAGAGAAGGATTAGGGTCCTGATACTCAGATACAAAACCTGTTGTTCCTACTGGGATTTCTTTTCTCAATAAGGCTGAAATCCAACCCATGAATAAAGCCATGGCTTTATCTGAGAAGAGAAATACAGACTCAGACTGCATTTTGGGTTTGGGTGGGATTTTTAGTTATTTGGTTTGGGTTTGTTGTGAGTTGTGAGGGTTTTTTGCCTAATAGCAGAGATCCCCAGGTTCTCAAAAATGGGAACATCTATTATGCGGACAGATCAATCAAATTAATTTCATAAACTGAGGTCTTAATGGGCAGCAGGAACTCCTGAGAGCATGTGAGACAAAATTAAAGCATTTCAGAGCGCAATATCCTGGTGTTAGCATAACATCTGCCTAGAAAATACTGGTGAAAGCTGGCAAAAGAAACTGTGTTTCTTCCAGTTTAATGTCTTCATTAGATTTTTAATTTATTTCAATTCAAAGGGTTTAACTGTTTTCTTTTCTTGAAGAACCTTTTAAAAAGTTCACAGAAGCACTACAGAATTAAAGCAGGTTGGTGGGTGCTGTAGCATACATTATCTCAAAGATATTATTTTAGCATGAAGAGCTTTTAAAACTTAATCAGCTCACCAGCACGCATTCCTAATTGATCTCTTTCTCTAGGACTGCTACATTTTCTTGACCTTTTAATAACTGATGGCTTTAGAGAAAAGACTGCTCACAAAGCTTCTTAAAAGTCAAAAGAAGACCTGAGGTCTATTTGCAAGACATGCCTAAAGCACGCTGTGGCCTTGTGGAGCTCTGATTTCCTTGCTCTCCCCACGTGTGGCAGTGGCTCTTGCCAGGCCTGAAGGTGGAGGTTGGGATCAGCTGAATTCTTCTGTGCTTGCTGGGATCTGGGTGAGGAACGGACTGCAGCACACCGATATGATGCTGGGGTAGCCAAATTTTATTATTATAAACGCTTATTTTTTATAACATAATTAGTTCCGTATACATGATCGTACCATAACCATGCATACCTATGATTGGCTGCGCTGCTTTGTTCACACGGTTAATTTCTTAATGATTGGATAATTATTATTCGTGAGCTATTCGCAAGCCATTCGTAAGCAACACTACTGCTTGTTACAATATCCCAAAATTTTATTACTTGCTTCCACATTCTCTCATCACTTCAGCAGATTTTTCTTGTTGCTTCAGCAGTTCACAACTATCCCTTCATTGTTTTTTTATATACCTTCTACCGTTCCTTCATTGTTCTTTCATATTCTTCACAGTTCTTCCATTGTTCTTTCATACTCTGCACAGTGCTCTCTATTATTCTTTCATACCTTTTGCAGTTCCTCCACTGCCCAGGCCCCAACATCTGCTTGAGGAAGAACTTTTGGGAGATGTCAGTCACCTACTGAGCCCTCTAAGGTGAGCCTGGGGTTTTTACTTTAAATAATTTAAGGACAAAATAAAGTCTGTGTCTGTTTTGAGTTCAGGTATCTATGGTTTCCAAGCAGGAGCAAAGAAATGGTAAAGTGTTTTTCCTCACCAGTAACAGCTCAGGATGCCCAGAGCAGCTGTGGCTGCCCCTGGATCCCTGGAAATGTCCAAGGCCAGCCTGGACAGGGCTTGGAGCAGCCTGGGACAGTGGGAGGTGTCCCTCCCATGTCAGGAGGGAATAGGATTATTTTTAAGGTCCCTTCCACCCCAAACCATTCTGTGATTCCACGTCCTACCTAGCCAGGGAAAAGCTACCCGTCCTCTCAAAGCTTCTCCCATATATTTCCTGTGAAGAATTTGGATTGCTGTGACATTAACCACACACAATGAATTTATTCTGGTGTTGAAATACACTCACAACGCTGGAGTCATTTATTTTGACAACACAGCCATCACAAAGCAACAGGGCGTGTAAATTCTTTGCTCCAAGGGCAGTTGGGATTGAGTGTTTGACTTCCCCTGTGGAAATGGAGCTGAATAAAACACCCGAAAAGTGACAGTTTTATCAGCTTAAGTGGAGAAGCAGTTCCAGGAGTGCTGAGAGCTTCATGAGAAGTTTTAGGATGAGCCCTTTGGAAACTGCTGAACAAACTAATTCAATAAATGTGTTTATTCATTATTGAATTGCTTGGTTTGCCCTTGCCCAAACACCTTACACAGGAAGGTTTTGTATACTTGAAACCCAACAAGAAGAACCATTCCACTCCTGTCCGCAGTATCCACCAGTTCTGTGGGGAACACAGTCCTCTGGGATGGGTTTGGATGGAGAGGTTCAAGTTCAGACCCACAATGCAGAGAAAAACTCTCATCTCTTAGGAGTGCAGGGCATGCACAGAACTTTGGGCGTTTGTGGTAGTAAAACAAAAATATTTGGCTGCTCAGGTCCCAGGTGGTGAGTGGTTTGTCCATGAAACTCCCACAGAAATTCCTGTCCTTCCTGACCGATCTCAGGCCCCTTCACTCTGCAGAGCCTCTGCCAGTTGATACCTTAAGACAGAGACAGATTCATCAATTACATCGCTTGATAAAAACCCTGCTAACTTGTTGAGGAGCCTTCAAAAATGAAGTTTAACTACTTCACAAGTTTTAAAAGCCAAATTTTTCCAAACCCCAGTGTATGAAAGGCCTTAGGCATTAAAGACATGGCAATGGTTCCACCAAAGCAGGGTTGTGTTTTCTCCCACATCAAATAGCATCGCTAATTATTTCATTTGAAAAGGACTTCCTTTTGATGAGATTTTCTCAGAACAAAAGTTTCCTCAAGTATCATAATTTGTATACATAATACATCTTAGGAGGAATGTCAGCCCACAAAGTGATGGAGGCAACTTCAGCTTCGTCACCTCATTATGCAGGAGCAGAGAGTGGGAGATGCTGGGATATGAAACGGAATTGGAAATCACTCCCCAACCCCGGCCTAGATCTTGTGCTTTACCACACAAAATCCCTTTCTAGCTTATCTGTGCATTGTGTGGTGGCCACTTTGATGCTCTTCCCTCTTTAAAGCTCATCTTCCTTCCATTGAAGTCCAGGGTAAAACTTCTGCTGGTTCAGTAGGAGAACAAAGCCCACGATTCCCTCTCCCGCACGGAAAATGCACTGGGATTATTTGCCATATTGGCAGTTCAAAAGCATTGTTCAGAAGACAGACTACTCAGATTTTTTGAAGTGAAAAGTTTTCAAGAGAGTTCAGTCATGAATTATATAACTGAAGAAATTGTCTATGCAAAGCTAATTTGGAATTGCTAAAGAATTTTAATTCTTCTTCTTTTTTTTTTTTTTTGGAAGTGGCCAAATGTTCATGGGTTTGTATGAATTTATTTTTAGCTCGGCTTTCCCTTCTGACCTGACTGACCACTGATCTGGTAAAGATTTGTAGTGTTTTTCATGTCACAAAAAAGAGAATACTGTGTCCTCTCAAATCTACATGTTGGTAACAAGGAAATGCTTAGAGAGTTTGCAGTTTTCTCATGAAGTTCTTATGGGAAGTTCTGTGGGAATCTGTGCTTTCAAAACCAGGTTTCCTTCATGTGACTATTTAATTTTAAATATCAATGTGTATAATCTCTTTCCTTTTAAATCTCTGTAGATCA
This sequence comes from Origma solitaria, assembly GCA_013397895.1. NCBI lineage: Eukaryota > Metazoa > Chordata > Aves > Passeriformes > Acanthizidae > Origma > Origma solitaria. The sequence goes on from VZRL01002082.1 coordinate 1,312,739, forward strand.
CAGTCAGAGTTAGGTTGTGACAAGAACAGTAATTTGCTCACTTTTCCTGATTTAGGTGCCGGTTGTGTCACACATCTGATCACTGAAAAAGGAAAAAGATGGAATTTCACCTGGAATTAACTCATTGATGTTGTATCTACAACTCTTATTCACTTCAGGTTTTTTATTCATAAGTTTCCCATTTGTTTAATGTTTATATTTGATCAATCTCTAACATGGCAGACCTTAACTTGATGTGCAGACATGAACTGTCTCTCTCCCCTCAAACACCCTGTCTATAATCCTTTATTATTCAGGCCCATAAAAAATAAATGTTAGCATTGCAGAGTAAATAATTCGCGAATATAAAAATAAATAAATAATTGCTTCCAGCAATCTTGCTTCTAATCAAAAAATCCATTTTAGTAGAAGTAGGGTTGATTAAATTCATTTAACACAAAAGGGCAGATGCTCAAAGGATTTAATGCTGTTCACACAGAAACGACTTGAATATTGCAAGCAATAATTGGATAAAGAAACTTTCTGTGTCGTACACTTGTGAAAGGTCATTAAGAGAGAAGTAAAACATGGGCAGTGGGCAGGAACGGTGGCAGGTCACATCCTGACCCCTGAGGGAATCAGCAAATGAAGCTCCACAAACAATTTCTTGTTTTGTTTGCATGACCATGGGCCATAAATTCGCCGAATGAGCAGGGCAAATTCCCCTCTCTGGGCTATCAATGTAAAGCAACATAAAGAGCAGAAAAAATTGTGCTTCCAGTTGGGCTCGGTTTGAAAGAAAAGGGATTTTTTTTCTTCCTTTTTAATTCAGCTCTGTTGCTTTATCCCATATTAACTTTTCCCTGCTAAGATTTATCTCATTGAAGAAATTAAAAGCCTGCCTTTCTTTTGATTATGATAAAGGAATAGAATATCTGAACAGTCAGACTGTGAAAAAAAAATCCATTTGCTGGTGGAAATTTGTATGTTTCAGAGCAAGTATTAATTTTTTTTAATTGACTCCCTTTCTGACATCTATCGCTGTGGTCAGAAAATTATATTAATTTTATTTATAAATATTAATGTAAATTTTAAACTTTCATTTTGAATGAAAATCTACAAATACAGAAATTTCAGGTTGACTCTTGTTCAAGAGACCCACTAAATACAGAAAGGGTGAATAAAAAGATGATAAATTTTGTATTGATCTTTGCAGGATAAGACCGTGGTCAGGAAATATATATAATTATAATAGTGGATTCTAAGGGAAGATATGGAAATCCAAGTCTCTTTAACTCTGTTGGACACTGCAGGTTTTCTCAGGAGCGTGTTGGAATATTCTATCCCCCAGCAACCAAAAACCAAAAACTCCTTTGCCTGAACATCTGCAAACCTTGGTGTTCAATTACTTCCTGCTGAGTTTTACTTACGTAAGTTTTTTTCTAAGAACGACTTGGGTTGATAAACGGCCTGATTTTTCCCCCTGCTATCCTTTTTTTAAAAATCTGTATCTTTATGTTATATGTAATATCTTTATATAGATTCTGATAAGCCAAATTATTGGAAATGCAGAAAAATTAGAAGCTGGTTAAATTCGTCATATTTACAGTCTAAAGGGCTCAAACAGATGAAGGAAGAATGAATATTAATTCAAACCAGTACGCAGATATTTTCTTGATTATTAATAAAAGTTTATCAATAAAAGACCTTATTTTTCTAATTGAGCATCTGGTTTTCCCACAGAAAAATGTCAGAGGAAGCAAATGAGGGAAGGGACTGAGTGTGATCCTTGTCTTAACCACACTGAGCAGGGGCTTGGGCTCTGCTTTGATATTTTGGCCTTTAACACCCACAGCAAATTTTGTCAGGTGGTTTGTTGGGTCTCTTTGGGGCATTTCCATTGGTTTTTTGCCTTCTCCTCATGGTTAGAAATGTGTTTCTGGCAGGAGCAGCTTGTGAGGAGAAAAGAGCAGTGGAGGAGATCTTTAAAAAGCCAGTGGGTCTTAGTGACAGATGTCAAACCTATCAGCGATGGCTGAAGAGCAAATCTGTGCTCTGACAGCAGCAATGAGCCCAGGCTTAGCAGATTACCTGCAAAATTTTGGAAAACTGCAATTAAAAATTTAAAAAATAGCAATTTCTTTTATTTTATGGCAGTTTTCACAATGCGGGCATGGATGTAACTCTGAATGAGAGGAAAAAAGCTCCGCCAAGTCCCCTCTGCTGCTGAAAGCTCATCAAGAGGCAGCAGCAGCAGCAGTTGTTAATGTGACTCGAGTCCGTGTGACACCGGGTTCAATTTATTGTAATGGAGTTAGAAATATTTTACTGAACAGAATTTTAAAAATGTAATTGCGTGACTGAAAGCAAATTTAATCATGAGCAGCAGCAGCTCAAGAACTCTTCGCAGCTTCAAGCAGAGCAACGAGACAGAAAAGGCTGTCAATTTGATCTTCATTGCGATAAGGATTTATAACAGAAACACTCCCGAGTGTTTCCTTGAATTAGCAGGTTTGCCAAAGCACCCAGCACCTGGCTGAAATAAAAGTAGATTCTGCAAGGAAGTTTAAAACAAAGTGTTGAAAGGTCTTTTCAACAACAAAAAGGAGAAGTTTTAATGCGCTGTTCCCTTTGTACCCTCGAAAAATGCTGCGTTTGGGAGAGAGAGGAGAAGATTCAGATTTACAGAGAGTTCCAGCCTTGCTCTTTCAGACAGCAGAACGTGTTTGCATTCCTGGGGGATGCAGATGAGGCATCTCTAGTGCATGAGGAAGACTATAAAACTCTTTGTGGGGGGATCACCTCTCAGGTTTTGGGGTGTGCTGCTGCCTGGACTCACCTGGTGCTGCTCACCAGAACAGACAAAAGAGCAGCTAGTTATTTTCTCTTAATTGAGCAATTCAGCCTGTGGTTATTTTGTACAACCAGAATGTAAAGAGAACTCATTCCCTGGCAGCGTCCAAGGCCAGGTTGGACAGGGATTGGAGCAGCCTGGTCTGTGAAGGTGTCCCTGCTCTTTTCAGGGGTGGATTGGGATGATTTTAAGGTCCCTTCCAACCCAAACCATTCCATGACCCTGTGATTCTGTGATCTTGGCATTATAAAAATACCTGGAGCCGTTCCTGATCCAGCTCTGCTTAGGTCCTGTTTGCACAACCCAGCTCACTCTTTAGATATATTTGAAAGCAGAAAAAGCAAGGTATTTTTTCAGTTCCCTTCTTCCCAAGCACTTTAATCTCATTTACATGAAAACCATTTGAATTTACAGACAAATAAACCTTGAAAGAAGATTCATAAGACTCCGTGTGTCTTTCAAGTTCCATTGATGCCAAACTTCAGTAATAAAATTTGGAATAACATTCAGTCTAGAAGAACGCTGCCATTCTCATGCAAATTTGAAGCTGATTAGCATTACTGGTTTTAATAATATTAACCGCAGCTATGTTAACTAAAGTGATGTTGTTCTCTGTGTTCTGTGCAGAAGTTCCCTCCTTGGTTTTGATTGGAATTTTGTGGAAATTCAGAATATTGTCAGATTCCCCCACAGAAAATCCTTGGCCAGATCCTCTCCTTACTCCTGCAATATTTTCCAGTACCATTTCTGATAGAAACATCCCCAAAAATGCCTACATTTTATACATACATTGTGTATAAAAGCTCTCTAAATTCAAAGTGAACATTTTGTAATTAATTTCCTTCTTGATTTGTCTTTAACTTTTTGTTTGATGTAAATGTTTCAAAGCTCTAAGCAGCAAGATGCATGATTTATCTTGTGTTTCTGGGAGATTCAATTTTGAATTTTAAGAGACAGCATTTGTTACTAGTGAAGTACAGCTTGGAAACATCTGCTTTTTATCATTTTTATCACATTTTATCACCTTGATCAATTCTCTTATTAGACAACAAACATAAGAATGAACCTGATTTCAAGATCTGACATAAAAATGGTCAATGACTGACAGCCTTAACGCCTCCATTGTAAAATAAACATTCTGGGTTTTTTATCATTTTATTGCATATGGGAAGAAATTAATCACTGCATGGAGCAGCAGAAAAAGTCAGAGTTTCACCCTTGAGCTCTGAGTAACAAATTGTTTTAACTGGATTAGCAACAATTCTGAGTCACGGCATGAGTTCGGTGTCACTCTTTAATCGCACGCGGATTGTGCCCACAAAGCCTCACTGTGACTCAGTTTAGCACTGGTTCATTATTGATCCTGCAAGGATGACACCAACCACACAGAGCAGTGAAAAACAGAGAGTATTTCAGCTCATTTCTGCTTTGTTTTATCTCCCAGCCAACATTTCAATTGCACTTTTTAATAGCAGGAGTCTTCTGCTTCCTTCAAAGGCAAAACTGGTCCATGATTCAAAATGCAATCAATAAATGTGTGAAATGACAGAAGTGGGGCCCAATTCAATATTTAAATTAAATATGTTTGGGAGAGAGTCTGAAAAGGGGTGGAGGCAATAATCAGATTTATATTTGATAATGAAAAAATGGCAAAAGTTATTAATCAGCTTATACTCAAAGTAAATATCAACAGCAGTAAAACAACGAGTCAGCCAGGTGAATGTGAGGTGATGGGCAGGGGAGTAACTAATAGAGACAAAACTTTATTAATTCAAGTTTCTGAATATTTAAATTGCTTTGTTAAGTAGAATGGAAAATTAATTAAAACCTGAAAAGAGTCGTGACATGTAACTCCATTCAAACTGAAAATGGGGTGAGTGAATTAGACATTCTGGGAAAAAAAGAAGAGGAAAAATTTCGACACTAAACAGGGAAAAATAAAGTACAAAATTAATGTTTTTCAGCCTCATGAGTATTTCCATCAAAGATTTCTTTTGTAGCTTGTCTCAGTCTCTATCTAAAAGCTTCATCACAGAAAAATCTTTCTCTTTTCTTAGTTTTCTGCTTCATTTACTGATCATCTTCAACAAGGCAAGGCTGTAAAAAGACTGAACGTGGAACTATAAATTTGAACATTCTGGGGAAAATTTTCGGAGTGGCAATAGTACATTTGTGCATGAAATTAAAATTCTTCCTCGAGCATAGCCCCATAAGCACTTTTGTTTTAGATCTAACAGAGTTTTAAACAGGGGATTTTCTTTCATCTGCTGTCTTAAAATGTTCCATGTATTTAATGCAGACTGTCAAAATACAGAGTCTGTCAGATGAAAAGGTGCCAGAGGTGCTGAAAAATGTTTGTGTGGTGGTTGTTTCATGTATGACCAGACTTGATGTAATATATATATGTAAATATATACATCATATGTCATAAAATATATGCTTATTATAAATGATTTGGCTTGTGTGTCCAATATTGTATTGTATTTATTATCGTGTGAAATTGGAACATACATATATTATATATTTTAACGTACCTATAAACCACAACATATAATATTAAACATTTAAGGAAAATAGTTGATCTACATGAACAGTTCTCCTTCCCAGGAATATGTTCTATATATTCCATATTTTAAGGAGGGCTGGGAGTGCTTTTATGCAATAGATCCCCCTGAAGACAAAGGAACATCTCTTTTCTTTTCTCTCCAGATGCTCACATGAGCAATTGGCTGATAGATGCAGGTTACAGGACATTTTCTTCTTCTTCTTAGGACTGACCTTTGAACTCCATTTCTAGGAATGGATTGGCCCAGCCTGGGTTTGAACCATTTTAGTTAATTCTAGGAAGAAGAGAAAAGCTGTTCTGGAAAGCCAAATTGCCTGGGAAGGCAGTTCTAAAAACCTTAACAAATCCAGAGTAGGAATATCTAAATTATTTTGCATTTTCAGTGATATAATTTTGTGTGAGCACTGCTGGTCCAATGCTGCTGCCCTGCTCTGACAAATCAACCTATTCCTCATGGGCAAATCAATTCTGACTCCGAGGAAGTAGGACAAAAAAGGCCCTGAGTGGCTCTACTAATAAACTGATTTAAAAACTAGTTAGTGAGAGGCCAGGAGAAATGGGCCAGAGAAATCCCATGTTTCCAGCTAGAAAGGTGCCAGACCCTGAGCTCAAAGGTCTGGAAATTCCCTCACCACACATGCTTAAAAAATCATTCTGCATTTTTCATGAAATCTTAATTTATTTATAACAGCTCGATACCAGAGTTCCTTTCCCCAAGTTTGTTTTACTGAACAGTCAGGTATAGAAAGAAAAATGATAGTGCTAAATATTGAAATAAGTTTGCTTTAATTACTTGTCAAGAATTTTTTACATGTTTACATGTAATGTTTTAGAAGAAATAGCCATGAAGAAAATGGACTGCTGCTGTCATGTGTGCTTGATGAAGTGGATGGTGGAAATGAAAATAATTTGGGAAAAATATACATTGGGTGAGAATTTGGGTTTTGTTGAAAGTTACAACAAAAAAACCTAAAGGAGATACTGAAAAATGCTTAACATGAATGTATTTTGGGACCTTGAAGTTCAGCCACTGAAGGTGAGGGTGGTTTTAGGGGTGTGAAGTTTGTTTTTAAATCGGGCTGGCTTTTGATCCCAAGCCATGTTTGTGAATAATCAGAGGGGAAAATGCCTTCCATCAGACAAGTGACATCAGCCTCCTTTTCCTCTGGGGATAAGGACAGGAACCATTTAATGCCAGCCTGGGCATGGCTGGCATTACACTGATTTTCAAAAGCTCCTTCTACGCTGCATTAATCTCCATCCACCTCCTGAAAAAATAATGGCAGAAACTTTCTGCAGGAGAAACAGCGCTGCTTCTCAACCTATTTTGTGCTTTCCTCAAAACCCCCTGCAGATTTTTCCTTTAGCTTTTTCACATAATTTAACAATTGCTTTAAGCCTGAAGAAGTTCTGGTTCAGAAGGAGTTCTTTTTCTGAACTTAAAAACCACAAGGATATAGAGTCCTTTTTATTAATTTTTTTTTTTTNTTTGTTTTTTTTATTTTTTTTTTTTTTTTTTTTTTTTGAAAATTACCCTATTTTCCGGAGGTGTAGTTGGGTTTCCTACAAACTCCTGCTTGGTTTACTATTGATAAATAGTTTTATAGGAAGGAATTTAATATCAGGTTGGCTGCTCGAGCTTTGAGAGGAAACTGAAGGTAACACAGTACATCCTTTTGGACACGGGGAAACCTTCTGGGAAAGCCTGAAAATGAAAACCATTGATCTCATTTCTCTGTGATTAACAGGCCAGGGAGGAGCTGCTGTTCTGGGCTGACTTTCTGACCACTGGGGCAATAGTTTCCATCGAAGATGAACATTTAGCCCCAGGCTGAAGCCTCCCTGCGCCTTTCCTGGCGTTGGCCTGTAGTCAAGCACTCTATTTTTAAGCCAAAGATCAATTGCACTTTAATGACAGCGATGGCTGATTGTGATCTCATTTCTGCAATTGCATTTGCATTTGCATTTGCAGGGAAATACAATTGCATTTCTTTCAGGGGCCTGCCAGGAAAAATCTATGGCTGCAATCTCTGACTTGCAAAAAATCCACTCCGAATAATTCTCTCGGTGAGCCCAGAGACTGTTCCTCAACATGGAACCATCATGAGGAGATTATAACTTCCCCGAACATATTCATGATTAAGCTGAATTTGGTGAGTTGTTTTCCTTTGTGGATTAACTGTCAACAATTAACTGCATGGCTGATCCTTGATATTTAGCATTTGAGGGGTGTTACTTTGTGGTGAAAGGCTTTTGCTGAGTGCTTCCTTCTGTGCAGGTCTCCAAAGGGATGTGCTGGAAGACAGTGTCAAAAGGAGAAAAGTTTATTAAAGGAATTCAGGACTTTGTGAGTTAGGAAAATGGAGTTTTTTCAGGAAAAGAATATCCCGCTCTTAATTAGAGCAGAACCAGACTTCTGCTATTGCAAATATTCTTTTCGGATAGCAAAAGTAAAGTGCTGCTGGGACAATATTTACTTAGTAGTAGTGTGGTTATGTTGAAATCACAGACCTCCCTTGGCTCTTCCTCCTATGGTCAAGCTTCCCTCAGTCCTAAAGAAACAGTTATCAGAGTCATTGCATTATGTTTTATTATCCAGTGAAACATTTAAAATTGTATGCAAAAAATAATTTGGTCTTAAATTTCACTTGGGATTTAGTTGAGTTCTCATCAGTCTGTGTCCCACTGAATTCTCTCTTGGTAGTCCAGCTTAGGTTTATCGGATACTGGGAAATAAATGCTGCCTTTTATAATATAATATAATATAATATAATATAATATAATATAATATAATATAATATAATATAATATAATATAATATAATATAATATAATATAATATAATATAATATAATATAATATAATATAATATAATATAATATAATATAAATA
>VZRL01002082.1:1328179-1359436 GCA_013397895.1 Origma solitaria
AATATATAAATATAAAATAAAATAGTATTTATAAATAACCCCCCTCCTCCCAAACTTGTTTTATAAAGTTGTTCTTTAAAATGGTAGAAATCAGTATTTTAACTTGCTCCTGTGGGAAGATAAAGATTTCATTATGGGCCGTGCCAATGCTGAAGTGAGCAAATCCTGCATGACTCCATTAGCACAACAACCCAAATTAATAATTAGCTTTGGATAATAGCAGATGGTTAAATGGCTTTGGGTTTAATGGGTCCATGGGCATGGGATCCTGCGGGAATAAACCCTACATCTAAGTACAACAGGCAAACATTCCCAGAGACACAGAGCACTTTGTACCATTACTGAACAGATTACTGAAGCCAAAACGTCCTTCAGCATCTGCAATTTATATTTGTAGGTGGATGTGTTCCTCACACTGATTTATAGGAAAAACACCTCTTGTCATGATGGATTTATAGACCTCTTTCCTAATTTTTGTCTGTGTTTACATATTCCCAAGCCATGCAGCTTGCCGGGGCTGCTGTAATTCACAAATTGAACAAATAAGAGAACAATGATATTAAGAATTTACTTTTGATTCACATCATCTTTTAATTGCAGTTGTTCTCCTGTGGAAGTGCTGCTGCTGGGAAGAGAGTGATGGGAAAGTGCAGAAAAAATCCATGCTTGTCAATTTTAACTCTATATACATTCCTAGCCATGAAAGTATTAAGTAAGTGTATTTTATTAATTAACTGAGAATTGCATCTGGACTTAAATATATATAAAATATATATAAAATATATATAATAAATATTGATAAAAATATATATTTTATATAACTGTATATTTTATATCTATTTTATAAAGTANATTTTATATATATATATATATAAATTTTTCAGGAAAATGCAGAAGTTGCTATTATTTTAAAACATGGGAAGGAAAACTCAGGAGTTTAGCCTCAAGAGGCCAGGAAAGCTGAGGCTGTAAACCAGAATTGATGCCCTGGCACTTGGTAGGTCATCTCTGGCATCAGCTGTGCCTGGCCCGCGGGAGGATTTAAAAGTGGGGTGTGGGGCAGAGGTTGTGAGATATTTTGGGGTTGAATGAGCAGAAGTAAAGCCAGAGGGCAGGAAAATGCTGCTGAGGAGCAGAAGGGGAGGAGCATCCTCTGCTCTGGGGCTCCAGCAGAAGGTTGTGAAGATAAAGCTTTTTCTGAGATACAGATGAGGGAAGGCTTGGGTTATCCTCACAGCTCTGAAAAGCTCCTGGAGAATGAAAACACAGCTCCACCTATTTCTTCAAAGCCTATGTCTTGCTTCTTTTCATATTTCTTACAAACCCTTCTTCAAACCTCTGTTTTCCTTCTCTAACACTTTATTTGCCATGGGTATGGCCAAGCTGCTCCTTCTGATTCACTTTCCACTAATTTTCAGGGAGTTGAAAACCAAAACTGATAAATAAGGTCTTCATAAGGACCAGCTTGACCGTCTGAGCAGCTTTTAAGATAAATTCAGTCGTGTTATTTGGCTGAGCTCAGAGTAGGCAGAGTTACGAGTGGGTGTAACTAATCAGAGCTTAACAAGCACTTGATGCATCCCCTGGAAATTTGCAGGAACATCGAACCCAAATTAGCACAGGGCTAACCTGTCTCCTGAAAACAGCCTGAATTTGCACTGGGGCCTGCTGGGATGGGAGATCTCCCAGGGGTTTAAACTCGGGAATTTCATCACTTGTCTAGGAGTGGGAGTAAATGCCAGCTCGTTGAATTTCTAACCTGATATTAAAATAGAGAACTCCTGCCCCCGAAACAGGGAATTAATGTGAGAGAGCCAGGGAGATCAGACACAGCGGGAGAAAACAAAATTACCCTTTTCTGATATAAATAATTTACAGCAGACTCAGAATGGGTGGTAGGAATTTGAAAGAACAGGAATTTGAAAGAGCCATGAGTGCTCAGAGAAACATAATCCATGCTGTAAAGTGGTTTAGAAAAATAATGCCAATATTCCCCCAAAGTCCTTGTTTGCAATGGACATCAGAGCAATGGGAAAAACATTTTCTCTCTAGAGCATCAGCCTCAGTTGCATTCTGGTGTGGTGGGGATTTTCTCACTATAACAAAATACAAAAGGAGAGGTTTTGGGGATGTCCAGAGAAGACAGAGCTCAAGAAAACAGAGGGCATGGAAAATCTGGAAAAACAAAAGGAGGAAAGTTTCTTCCTTTGCTTTTTTCTTTGTATAAAATCCCACAGACGAGGCTGAAATCTGGATTTCTGGTGCTGACCATGCACAATCATTGCCCAAGTCTGTACCACATCCCCAGGCCACTGAACAGCAGAAATAATTCCCATTTTTGCCTCCCTTCAACTACATTAATGGCCAAGTACTCTTGGCCATGCATTTCAGGGAGTAGAGAAACAGATCATGCAGGTCTTTCTCTGCTGTACACTTTTTTCAACTGCTGAAACCAACTTTTATTTTCCTTATCGATAAGGCTCCTCATGACTATAATGACAGCAAGAGAAATAGAAGAAATGGAAAAAAGATTAGAAATAGGAAAAGATTAGAAATAGAAAAATCTTATGAAAACACTTGGAGAGTTGCTTGCTGATTCATGAGCCAACAATTGGTGTCTGAAATGGAGCTAATTAACATTCTCATTATGATAATCACCTTCAGCATTTCCCTTTATTTTTCCAGGCTCTTCCCTTAACTGTCTGTCTCTGAGATAAGAAAATTATTATCAGTGTATCAGCCCCGATACATTTCAGGGGATGAATGGCAAGAATTAATTCCGGTCTATCTGAGGAGAGCACAATTAGGAAGCCTTCATGATGAGACTAAATCTCCAGATTATTGGATCAGATATCCTCATTTCAGACTGCTCTCAAAGCCTAATTCTCCATTCACTTTCCAAAATGCACTTAGAAATAATCACCACTGTGAGGGAGGAAGGGGAGGAAAACCACCTATAAATGGCCTGAGACAAAGCAATCATTTCATAATCATAAAGTTTTTTCGCTAAGTTAAAATATGTTTTTTGCCTTTTTTTGAAGGGTTAATTTTATTGCTTCAGTGAAATAATTTTTCTATTTTATTTTAATATTGGTGTCTTTTGGAAGTTCTCCTTCACCTCTCATTTTTCACTCTTATTTTCTCTGCTGTTTGGGTGTGTGAATCAACACCCTGATAGCTCAATAAAAGAATGCTTGGAATGGATGGCACTGCCTGATTTTGCTGTAGTGGAAACTCGTTTGGGTAACATTATTGAAGATTTGACATGTTGATGGCAAAGAATTCACGGGGGGGATGGAAAAAAGGCAATTTCAGATTTGATGAATGTTTTCCACAAATAGGAATGAATGTGACTCTGACTTCCAGATTGTCTTTGGCTCTCCAGAATGAGTGAATTGTGCTCTGTGTCCTCTGGGGTCAGGGCTGGAACTGTGAATATTGAGCAGCAAAATATTTCACTTTCTAAAAACCTAAAAATGAGACAAGGAGGGAAAACAAGAAAAATAGTCCCAGACAGAATTTTCACCAATGTTAAAGAATAGGAGTGCAACTCAAAGGGTCCTTTCCCTTTCTAATCAATTCTTCACTCACCTTTGGAGAAATGCTCTCCAAACAATTCCATGTCTGGTGCTCGAAGTTGTCTCCAGGATCTTTCATGCACAAGATGACAAATTTGCTGGAGATTTTCTCTGTACAATCAAGTCACAGCCTTCAGCTCTGAACATGACTTTCCTTCTTTGGATTTAGTGAGAATGCAGCCTGGTCTAAGTTATTTATGTCCTTAATAAGAGGAATTCCTTTTCTCTTTTCGTTCTATGGATTATTTATCTGCTGTCTAATAATTCATCAAAGCTGAAAACTACCCATGCTGATGGGAAGTAGTCTCGCTTTTAAGACTTCTTGTTGGGATGTCTATTTTTAATTCAACATTCTCAAAGAAATTTTAAATCTAATTCTGGGCCTATATCAGGGAAAACACTGTATATTTTCTTTACCCTCTCTGTCACACCCTTTACTTTTTCTTTTTCCTTCCTTCCATGTATAGATCTTAACTTTGAGGGTAACTTGAGAGTGGTTTTATCTGTTTCTATCAGACTGATCCATAGCTGAGCACGTTGACTAAAATATTTGCTTCTTGATAAAACTGTCTTTAAGTTCTTGGAATAACAATTTTTCTGGTATTATTGGTAGTAATTGGCAGAAATTTGGAGCAGCAACAGGCAAACATTGCAAGAGGTGTGGTGACTATTAGGAAAAATTTAAATTAATTCATTAATTTTTTTTTTTACCTCATGTGAACTGAAAAAAAAATACTGATACTGTCAGTGCATAATTCCCCCCAACAAAAGAGCAGATCCTGAGATCCCTGGCCGTGGAATTTGCACATGTGGAAAATATCTGCTTCGCTTCTTCATATCTCAGCCCATGCACATATATGACCATGGGAAAAAGAAAATGAAATTCAGATTCTGTAAGCAGCCAATAAATTTTACATCAGCCTGGTGGGAGCTGTGGATCTGAGGCCTCAGTGAGGCAGAAAGGAAAAGCTTCAGTGTTTTCTGTCATTTCCCAACCCATTTATCCTGCAGCCTTCTCCGAGTGTCTCAAAGCCCTGGAGACAGCACCAAGAACTTGTGGTTTGGAGAATCAGATTAATCTGAGCAAGGAAGGGAAAGGACAGGAATGGGATGGGATGGGATGGGATGGGATGGGATGGGATGGGATGATCCACAGCTGAGCAGAGAGGATCCCATGGAGATCCAGAGCGAGGGTCACTGAGGTGATCAATAAACAAAACACTTTGGAAAGAACAAATATTGCATCTGTCCAAATAACAGATTTAAAGGACTTGAGATCTGCTCATGACTATTGAATGGACTGAAGATGAAGATAACTTTGACAAATTATTATTTTTCCATTTCTGATAATATGCATTTTCATTTTAGATTTCATGTGATTTTTATCCTTGTACTATAATAAAATATTTTTTCCACTATAATTTTTTTTTTTTTTAGAAATTAATTCATAATGCATGAAGAAGGGAAAAAATTTACTTGCCTCTGAGTTTGAAAAATAATTTCGATTTTATTTAGTAGATAATTCCTTAAAATCACCTCTCCATATCACTGTATCCCTGTGTGACATTTAATTATAAATTAAATTTAATAGTTTAGTTGTTGTAAATACACAATTACGGTGTTAGTGAAAAGGAACATTCTAGACTTGAACTTTGTAAAATTTCTTTTAAGTGGATCTGATTTCAGTGTTGCCTTCTACCCTGCCCGGAGTTCATGGAGCAGCGCTGAGATATCTCTCCATTCCTACTTAATGCAACTTGATAAACCAAACCACCCTTTTCAACCCGTAAAATTTACCAATATTGGAATTTTATCAGGATTAACCTCTGCTGGAAAGGTTCCCTCAGGAATTGATGGCGTGTTAACGATGTGACAGTTCCTCTAGACATAAATCCATCTTCCGAAATTCCTGTTTCCTGAGTGTGATGGGAGCCAGAACATTCCGGATCCGCCACGCCAGGGGTGCTGCTGCCCTCCAAACCAGGCTGCACCATGATTGCTCTACTTTCCATAACTTTCCCTTCATGCCCTAAACCTGAGAGGGCAAAACCTTTCCAAGTGTCCTTTTTCCATGGAGTTCAGCCCAAGCCAAGGATCTTCTGGAGATCTCCCATGGCAGCAAACATTTCTCTTGCTCCCTGCATGAACTTTAATGTTTTACTGTCCCTTCTTCCTTGGGCAAACTCTCCCAGTTGCCCATTTTGGTTTTCAAATCCCCAGGTGAATCTTCTACTGTTTTTATTGTGGAGACAATCTTCCTTTTTCACCCCTCCTTCCTCAAAAAAAAATTTAAAAATCCCCTAAGGGAATAATGGCTCCACCTGGCTGGCCATAATTTGAAAAAAAAAGTCAGCTAAAGCTGCTTTGAGAGGTTTGTGCCTCCACCAGTGGAGCTGCTCCTGCTGTCACGGGGAAGATTACAGAGCAGTGATTTGTGTAGAGAAAGAAATACCTTCCACGGTGCAGCTTATGAGTGTCTTAAAACAAAAGCCGTACACTTGAGGGCAATGAATAGTTGTTTTCATCTCAATTTTGTTTTATGCTCTTCTTTGATCTAACATGAAAATCATTACAATTTATGAGATAAGGCAGCAGACAAGACCCCGAGGAGTTCTTTGTTATGTAACGCTCCATCCAATTCATTATTTTGTGCCTCTCTCCCTCAAACAGCTTTCGGAAAGATCAAGTTAGTCAAAGCTACCGTGGGTTTTTAGCTCTGCTAAAATCCACCGTATTACACGCTCAGTGAATTTCCACAGCTTTTGTTCGAGTCACTGACAGCACCTGTCATTTGCCTTTTTATGTCTTAAAAGCTGCTGGTGGCAGCATAATCAAAGATGTTGAGTAAAAATATATATCCTGGAGCAGTGGCCCGAAAAAGGAGTCTGCTTATATTTTAGCAAAGACTCTGTGTGTCATAACCTGGAGTTTGATGTTTGGTTTTTTGTAGGTTTTTTTTTTTTCTTGTATGTGTCAACACTTTATAGCACTGTCTGGTGTCAGGGTGGGTTAGCAAAAGAAGTGCTGTTGAGGTAGAAAATGGAAATAAAATTTTATCTTTTGGGGTTTTTTGGTTTTTTTTGATAGAAATGAGGGAAAATAATTGCTTTAGCAGTTCAGAATTACAGTCAGAACAAGAGTCAGACATCTCTTTCAAGTCTTTGGCAACATTCTGGTGCTCAAGGAGTTGTTACTTGGACCTAAATTCTTAATAAAAGTTATAAAAGTGCCAGGATTAAAGTCCCAGTGCTTCCTCTAAAGCAGAAAATCACAGCTCCCATGTCCCTGCATTTTAATCTAGGAAAACAATTTTTTTTCAATTCTTTGACCTTCTATCCTGTGAAGAAAAATAAGCAACATTATTTTCGATTTTTTTTGAAGGAAAATGCTTGATATTACATCCCTAAACTTTTACTTTCCGGCTCTCTTTATATAAAAGGGGGAACTTTGCACTGCTGGGGGAAGACTGGGGAATTTTAGTCTGGATTTAGGCCCTAAATGCTGATTACCTTTGAAAGGAAATACTTGTCTTTGGAGGGGAAGTATTCAGTGAGTGAAAGAGGCTGAAGTTAATGACTTGTCACACTCTGAGTGCTCCCGAGCAGGAAATGCTGGATTTGTTCGAGCCAAAAAAACCTGTTATTTTCTGCAGCAACACCATTAAGTCACCTGTCAGACATGGATTGGACCGTGGGCTACTTTAGGCTTCCTTTAGCTGAAATTGATGCACTTTTAAGAAATAAATCTTTGATAATATAATAGTTTCATGTACTGCAGCCAAGGCCATGCAGTTTGCTGTACATCTTCCGTGAGCTGCAGCCTCTGGTAATTAAATGTCAGGTGCTCTGCAACTATGAATGTGGTTTTTTTTCCCCTGTCATTCATCACTAGATCCTTGGACAGGAACATTCTTTGTGTTTTTATAAGCAAAGTAGATTTTATGATGGGATTTTGCTGGGAGATTTATTGCTTTCATTCAGAGGATTACTTTTATTCTTCTGACTGGCCAGGCGCAATTCTGAGATGCACAATTAAACCTCTGCAGGATTCAGTGGGATTGGTTTCCTCTTCTGGAAAGAGGGATTTCCCCATCAAATTCTGTAATAGTGGTAGAGTTTCGGATTTTTTGAGCTCTCCTTCAAGAATTCAAAGGTAATGTGGGATATTTTTCGATTTATGGACTCCCAGAATGGTTTGGGTTGGGAGGGACCTTAAAGCTCATCCGTGGACACCTTCCCCTATCCCAGGCTGCTCCAAGTCCTGTCCAGCCTGGCCTTGGACACTTCCAAGGACGGGGCAACCATAATTTCTCTTCCATTTTGCAGTTTTTTTGGATTCAGCTGTGTTGGAGGTGTGAAGGGAGCAGAGCCCTGGCTCTCAGGACACCAGAAGGAGCTGTCCCCTCCCGGAGTGGTGCCTAAAACAAGTTACCTGAAATAGAGGCCAAGACAGGGTTAGGAGAACAAAAATCAGACAAATTTATTAAAGACCTTCAAGTTACATTCAGGACAAGCAAAGCTCCCTCGTGGGGCTACACCCAAAATGGACACCAGGTCACGAGCTCCTCACCTTTTATAAGTTCTGTCCCATTAACATTTTAATTCTCCAATCACACCCTCAGGTGATGATGTCAACCACCCCAAGCCTGCTCCCCATATCTCACTGTTGTTTGTAAACTCTTTGTAAATAAAATGTATTTTTGTGCTCTACAGCAATGAATGTGTCCTTGGATTTCCATTCAGAGGAATCATTTTGGCTAAAGGTTCTGGGAACAGAGGTTTTAGCATTTTTATACTACACCAGGTTGCAGACACATCAAGAGTGAAAACTAGAAATTTTTAGGCATCAGGTGCACTGAATAAACTTTGTGTGTTCCAAACCCAGTCTGGATTTCCACCCACTGAGGTGCTGAATGTTTTATTTATGGCCTTATTTACTTGGCTGGAGAGAGGAGAAAGCTAAAAAACCAAACCCCAGTATTACCCAAAGAATTCCTCCACTCAGCCATCAGGGAAACACAGAACTTCAGGGACGCAGAGCACAATAAACTTAATGGGGTATAAAGCAGAGTTTTCCAGTCTATTCCAACATGTTTTGATCCACAGGAGAACAGGTAAGTTTGCAGCGAATTCATCACTGGCATTATGTTTTTCCTATGGGTTTGGAGAGGTTTAAAAATTCCTTTTAAAGCCTGGCTCATCAAAGTTGAGCCTACTGGGGCTGGGGGAAGACGCCTGCCCATCTCAATGACATTCTTGGAGATGTTAATTTTTGCCACTTTATGCAGCACTCAGAATTTGTGAATCTTTTGCAACATTCATAAGGGACTATAGAATATTTCTAGGAAAAAAAAAAAAGAGAAAAGTAGGTTAGACTTGAAAGTTGTACAATATTCACAAAGGCCCTGAAAGATGCAAGCACCTGCATATTTCTAAACTGGCAGGAGATATAAGGGTTTTGTCCTGTTTAACAGAGTTAGTTTGAAAATAACTTGGGTTACATTAAATGTGAGCGAAAAATGTGGGTAAGAATAAAAATGCTTTCGGTATCTCATTAAAAACAAAGCCAAGTATAGCTTTTATTCATAATCTCCTTAGACCTTTATATTTTTGTAGCTGGTGTCAGTTTTTAATGATTTTCTGTAAAAGATGCATGGAGAAATCTCAATAGGATAAGTTGTGCTTATGAGCACCATTTCCAGGACTTTGTTGTTTCCAGGTTTGTTTTCCCTAGGATGGAGAGAGAAGCAGAAAAATAGGGAAAAAATTATTTTAAATTAAGAAACATAGTTCTACTCTTCTGAGCCTTACTCTTCTTATTTCATGGTAAATACTTTCAAGGGTAAACAGTGGGACCGCAGCATTATTTAGGATTCTCAGAAAAGCTTAAATTTAGCCTAATTCTTCTGACAGAGTGAAAGGTTTATCAGTAGTGATGTTAGCAAGAAAATTTGTAGGAGGGTTGAGAGATTTTGGAAAATGTAACTCATGGCATGATAATGAATGCACTATTTTCTCTACCAAATTTAAATAATCTGCCTCATTCCATAAAGGAATATTTAATTTGAATGCAACATCATATGGAAACCTTTTAAATGTCTTTGTCTGAGCAATTGCAGCCACGCTGATATTGGGAATGAAAACCGAAGAGATGGCAATGCAAAGTGCTCATTTTTAAAAAAAATCAGTATTTCTACACCTGCATTTCTTCTCCTTAATTTTGAAGGTAGGAACCCTCTAAGGAGAACAATTAAATATGAATAAGAATAAAGAAAGGTAAAGTTAATACGAAATAATTCTGACAGTTCTACTTGAAAAATGTCAGTCTCCTTCAACATCCCTATTTATAAGGCTGGGATGCTGTTGAGCTGGAGGTCCTCACTCCCAAACGCAAGGAGGGATTGCTGCAGGTGGATTTTTCCTTCCCTTAAAAGTGAGTGGAGCTCCCATCTGCTCTCAGCCGAGGTGCGCACGATTTCCAGCTCCTGCTTCTGAGGAGTGAGGAGAAAAACAAACTTGCCCTGAGATAAGTTCTTCCATCTTCAGAGCGATGAATAATTGATGAAAGCCCCACTCTCAACTCACAGCGGGAGCACAATTGTGTGAGGGGAAGGAAGGAACTCCTGGGTTTAACGCACCGGTCACGGAATGCAGAAAGACAGAAATAAATTAATTTCAATGATGGGAGTGCCCCTGCACAGGCCGGGGTGTCCTGCAGGGAGAGGAGCTCCAGCCCATGAAGGGCAGTCCTGCCCTCGAGGAAGGCACGGACAGAGGGGCAGGTCCAGCTCAGGGACAGTGAAGTGCTGCAGAGACATCTCTGGGGTGAGGGAGAATTCTCCAGTCCTCCTCAACTCAGCAGCAAACAATCCTCAGGATGCCTAAACTCTCCCTACATTCCACATTCCTCCTGGAATTGGGGAATGTTCAAGTCAGAGTGAGCCCTGGGACAGCCCCTGGGACCCTGGGACTGTCCTCGTGCTGCTGTGTGACTCGGGAGCAGCAATGCTCATTCCAGTTCATCTCATCCCTTTATTCCATTGTGGCGCTGGAGATACCTCAGCCCTGCTCGCGCAGGTTACAAGGAGTTGTAAACCCACTCTGAGAGGGGGAACGCAAAATTTCATCCCTCCAAACACCAGCACGAGGACCACAGCTCAAGGGAATGCAGTTTTTGTCATGAGACACTCTTGGAATTTCCAGCGTTCAGTGGAAGTTTCTCCCTACTGACCAATAATTCTAATTATTGGAATTATACTCCATTCTGTTCATGGAGAAGTCCTTCCCTGGCATCCGTCAGACCACTTCAAATGTGTTGCCTTCCACCGTATGCTCCCTCAGTAGAAAAATAAAGGGAAATATTTAAACCATAACGCTTAAAACCCGAGATCTTCCCTCCTTAATTTGGCAGTTTGCAAAACACGGCATTTGTGAGAATCTGGCAATTGTCAGAGCATCTCCATCAAGGCAAGAGTGGAAAACAAACTCCCTGGCAGCAGCAGGCACAGCTGTGGTACCCACACCCTCCCTCTCCTTCCTACCAGGGAGTGCTTTTTTTAGCCTAAACTGTTTGTGTGATTAGAAGGGGTGGGGGGGAAATGTGAGATTAGAAATGTCTTGTAAAAAAAATAAAAGACCTTTAAATGCGGTGAATGCTTCTGCAAAATAATTCTTCAGAAACTTGGCAGTTGTTCTTAAAAAAGAAAAAAAAAATTGAAAGTCAGCCACCTGCCATCTGGAAATAACTTACAATAACGGGGGGGTGTGAGTGACAAAGGAATTAAGTGTATTTAAAAAAAAAGAATTGTTTCTGCATGAAAAATTATTCTTTGGCCACTTCCACCTATTCCTGCTCACAGCCTGGACCCTGCAGAAGGAGTTGAATGCCACTGGGTTGTGGTTTTGGATGTTTTGGGGGCTCACCTGAGCTCCCCAGAGCATCGTTGCAGTGCTGCAGGTCTGTGAGGGAGACCAAACAAAAAGCAGCACAACTGAAATAAGATTAGGTTGCTTACGGCTGCACGAGCAGTTTCTGTGCATTCGGCGGCTAATTAAAATGCTCCTTTTAATGCCATTTATTTGCATATCTTTGGGTGTATTATTCAGGCCGCAAATTCTTAGCAGGCATTTGGAAACTATTATCCATTATTACTCCCTTAAAATCACAGCACTTAAATCAGGTCACCCAGCTGTTTAATATCTGATAACAAGATTAGAGGGATTGATTGTGCTCTCCCTAAGACTGCAAATACCTATTAATCTAGGGGCCTTTGGAAGTTAATCAAAATGATATTTTTCTTCTGAGAATGTTATAAACAGCTGAAAATACATTCATAATTTGCAATGAGTATTTTAGGCTCTAAGGTACATTATTCTTTTTGAATACTAATCTTTTGAGCTCTTGCTGCAATTATCACAACTTCACACAGTAGATAGTTAATACTCCAAGTTTGTGCTGTTTAGTATGGTGGAGCTGTCCTCATTTTCATTAATTCCATCAATCAAACTTAACTCTCCTCCACCTCTAAGAAGTAATTATAATTATTTTTATGACCACATATATGCTAATGAAAGAACTATTTCATGACATTTTAATTAATTCTCAAAATGCTTATGGACCCAACGCTGACATTGTCTTGGAACAAGTGGTGCAGAGAAAAAAGTCAAATTATAAAGTTATGGCTAATTGGAATAAAGCAGGAAATACTGACAAACACAATTGGAGCCATCTTGGTAATTCATTTACTTTCTAATTCTCTTTTGTGTAATTAAAAATTCAAATGTTTTGCTTTCAAGGTAATGTAAACCTACATTTTTGAAATCTTTGCCACATGGATGTTTTGAAAGTTTTTACTTTTTTACACCTCTTTTGTTTTGGGGTGTTTTTTTTTGTTTGTTTGTTTGTTTGTGGGTTTTTTGTTTGTTTTGGTTTGGTTTCTTTTTTTTGTTTGTTTGTTGGGGGTTTTGTTTGTTTGTTTGTTTTTTCAGTTTGTTGGTACACACCAGCTCCCATCCCCTGGCTTCACTGTAAGAAAACAAGTGAGGAAACTCTGAAAATGACAAAATGTCTTTATGTAAATGGAAACTAAATAGTAAATATGAACTAAATAGTAAATGGAAACAACTCTGACTTTCAGAGCTGTCTTAAGCCATGTCAATGCCCAGAGCAGAACTTACAAAGTCAATAAAATGTGTGTGAAAATCAATTGGATAATTTTAATAACCAAATGAGTGGGAGAAAAGCTTCCAAATTTTTGATTTGAATCTAAATTTCTTTGTTTCACTTCTGAATCTCAGCCACAAGCAAACAATAAAATAAACACAGTTTGATATTTCAGAATTGTAAGTGACCCCCTGGTGACATGGGAGTCATTTGTGATGCTGTTGCCTGAGGAGATTAACTGAGAAACTGAGTTTTTGGGGAGCTGCAGAGAGGCTGTAGGGGAAGCCACATCACCATTTTTGATTGTCTGTGGCCTCACAGAAGTGCCCAGACTGAAAAAGGAGTTTTTCCCCATGGTGGGGATGTTGGTGATCTCTGCATCCCTTGCAACCCAAACCTTTCTGTGATTATATAAAATTAGAGAAGGGTTTTGATGCCCTCCCGAGGGAATTGCCTCTGTCCCAGGCTGGGGAGTGTCCCCAAACCTCCTGTGACCGCCCCAGGTGACCCCAAGGCTCTGCTGACCCGAGCCAGTCCTTTGCCTCAGGTCAGCTCTAAACTCCTCAGGTTCTCCTTTCCCACCCAAGCCTGACCTCCCATTTTCTGCTCTGAATTCCCGCAGCCTCCTCCGACCCTCCAGAGAAACCTCTGCCGAGAGCAGAGAATCTTCAGAGTGCGGGGATTTGACAAATATTTGCTTTATAATGGCAAACAAGGGTGAGCATTAAAGACAGGAAATGTGTGCCATCGTTGGCACAGGCACATTTCCAGTGAGGAATCCTGCAGAACCAACGATGTCATTTCTTTTTCCACTCATCATTAGCAATGCCTTTGTCAGCACACGTTGTGTCCATCGGCCCTTTGCTGTCAAAAGCTTTGAGCTCAGCCATTTCTGGGGCGCTGCGGTTTTGTTCTTACACGTGGAAAATCTAAAAAAATAGTGTAAATTGCATTGGTTTGGAGCGGGGCAGGAGAAATCCAGATGTTTATTCCCACAGGGCAGGGAAAAGGAGGCGGATTCTGGCCTGGCAGGGGTGGCACATCTGGGGGAATCCGCTGGGGATGCGAACATTGTGTCTGAGCTGGAGCTGGGTCCCCAATGTACAAACCAACAGCAGATTTCAGGTGAACATTTCACATGATTCTGCCTCTCGTGGCATGGTTTGTGTTTGAGCAGAAGACAAATTTCCAGTGCTTTGATCCAGAGTTGTGTCAAACCACGTCAGAGCCGTGGGATTCTGGCAGTGCAGACCCCAGAAAGTGAAGAAATAACTGCTCATATCCTACATTTCTGTATAAAAACCTTACTAAACCCCCTCCAAAACCAGATTTCTCTTTTAACAATAGTGACATAAACCATGTTATATTTTAAATGCATTAATTTCTGGGAAATCTGTGGTATTAAAAATATAAATGAAATTTTTAATGCAAGGAAACAAGTCATAGGAGCTTCTGCTTCCTGAAAATCAAATTGCATACAGACGTGATTGAGACTTTAGAAAATTCAAGAGAGTCATGTGCAGATAAATGATATTTAATGGCTCTGAATGGAAGCTCAGTTTACACCTTGAAGAATTATGTAAATGTCTGTCTAAAGGTGCCACTGCTGTGTCTGAAATGCACAGTGCACAAAGTACACCAAGCGGTGCCTGGAAAAGCACTTTAAAAACCTATTAGGAAATACAAAGGTTAAGCAGGTACAATAAATAACATCCAAGTGATAGTGGAGTAATTGATGCCAAAACTGCAGGGATGTGTGCATGGGATTGTAATGGAATTTCTGAGAATCTCAGTGCAGGTGGCAAATGCTGGGGCTGGACTCCGTGAGCTGCAGAAAACTGCTCAGACTCAGAAATGTAATTACAAAAATATGTCCACCTAAAACTGTGTGTTTAATCAGTTAAAGTGTCAATAAATTGATATTTTTCTGTCATATTTTGGTTCCTCAGGCTGTTAAATGGGGAAATCCTTGCTCGAGAAGGTGTCCCAGAGCTTGGTTTCTTTGAAGCAGCCCTTGGACTGTGTGTTTAATCAGTTAATGTGGCAATAAATTGATATTTTTCTGTCATATTTTGGTTCCTCAGGCTGTTAAATGGGGAAATCCTTGCTCGAGAAGGTGTCCCAGAGCTTGGTTTCTTTGAAGCAGCCCTTGGACTGTGTTCTGTTGGAGATGAGGTTTAAAACTTGAGTTCAGAGAGCTCTGGTGGAGAAACTTTTCTGTTTATGTCTCTCCATCCCTTCCCCTTCTCCACCCACCCCATCCCATGGCTTTGCAACACCAATCCCATGCCAAGAGAGCTAAATTTTAGGGTAGAACGAAGTTATTCTTGACTTCATCTCTGAGACTTGATCCCACAGCCCCAGTGCATGAAGCAAATTTATGCCTGAATTTGTGCCAGACCTCATCACTAAAATGTTTTTTCTTCCCCAGTTCTCTGTAATATTGTTGGGGAAAAAACTTATTTTTCATTGTGATATTTTCTAGATAATATTTTCTAGATAAATATTTTCTATTTTGTCTTCCATTGTTTTCTTCTTTTTAATAGAGCAAAAACTGTCACTGAAACTATTTCCAGAGGAAAGGACTGTTTATATTCAGAAGAAAAGCTTTTTAAAAATAGCTTTACTTGGCTGCTTATAAATCTTTATCATCACTAAACTCCAGTAATCAAATAAGAACGGTTAAAACAGTTCAAGGAAAAAAAAAAATTGGCTTTCCAGCAACATCAGTAGCTTTAATGATCTGGTAAAAGACCGAACAAATAGACATAATTATCATAAAAAAGCTATTCCATAGCTCGTCTCATTGGAATTGTTTATGGGATAAAAATTAAAGTACTTAAAGCCATCAGAGGTTTCCTTTGCTTTCAGACACTGTCCCTTCCTGCTGAGCTCAGTGAAGCCATTAAGGATCTTACCCCGAGAAGGCCTTGGATAATGAAATCCATCCTGTTCTCTTACCAGAGGAAAATGTCAAAAATGTCTCAGTTTAGTGATTTATGGTCTCTGTTTCTGTCCCAGCTGACAAAACTCGAGCGCTGTGTCCATCTGCATCTCCAGAAATTCATCACTGGCACACCCAAGTCTCCTAAAGCCTCTGGTAACAAGGTGGTTTAGAATTTATATAGGAATAGTATTACCTCAAATCCCTATTTTCAATGAAATAAAATAGTTCTGGGTGAAAAAAACCCAAATTATGAATTAAACGGTTTCAATTTAATGCTCTGTGTCTCGGAGAAGGCTTTGCTGTTGGAAACTGTGCTGCCTCTTGGAGTGAAGTTAAAACTTCTCCCCTAAATTTGCCCTCTAATTATTTCTGTTCTTCCCATAAGGAGCAAAATACCTCTTAAAATATCTATTTTTACTTTAATACATGTAAGGATTGCTCAATTTTCCTTTCCCAAGGACTTACATGCAACAAACTATGTTTACAGGGCAGAGGTAACTTTGAATGACTACGTATTTAAGGTTTTGTTTTCAATGGTTTTTCGAATGTTTCCGCGTTTGTCCCTCTTGTTCATGTTTTAAGTGGGTTTTGATTTTTGCTTTTATTTTGAATTTTTTTTTTATTTTTTCAAATTTTTTTTTAAACCTTTAAAGCCGAGAATTTTGTACTCAATCTTTATTCCTGCTGCAAGTTCCTGCCCCAGAGAGAAGTTTTCCCCCGGCTTTAAGGGCAGGTTTCTTTCTGCCAGAGCGATTGATTTGCCCTACAAATCAGTCCCCACACAAAATTCACAAGGAACGAGTAATGGGCCAAGATCAATGAACTGACGGTGAGAATTTGCTTCCATGCTTGGATTTCTCCCTCTCTAATTTCAGTTTTAACCATTTTTGTGCCTCCCTGGAAAGGCTTCACTTCATTTCAGTCTCTAAGAGAGCTTGAATTGGGGGTGAACAAACCTAAGGAATAAAGGGAAAACAAAATCCGAGCAATCCTTGTAGGTTAGAAGCTTTTTATTGCCTCTGGGTGGAACCCTGGTATAAATAAAAATATCCTGGCTGCAGCCTTTAATGCAGAATTTATTGTGAAGAAAACCCTAGGTGGATACACTAATGAAGTAACATTTGCTGCTACTAAATTTAAGGGGAACAACAAAAAAAAAAATCAATAATTGCTGCATTGCCTCAGTGAATTAAAGAGTACTCAAGAAAAAGCATGTAGTATTTCAGAAAGTAACAATATATGGCATTATATTGGTTTAATGAGTATAACCCAATGAATAAATATTATATAAAGATACAATAAGTATAATAAAAAAGTTTTTAACACAAATAGATGGGGGATCAAAATAGCTGAGATCTCTTGTTCAAAGACCTTGTAGAAAACTACAGGTGTGAGGAATCTGTACCTTCCTCTGCAGTTTTGTAGGAAACACAAATGATTGGAGAGTTGGTGGACAGAAACATTCATTTGAAAGTCATATCCACTACTATTTGTAAAACACAGACGAAATTGCTGTTTCCCAGAAGAAAAGGGAAATTGGTTTTGATATTCTGGTAAAAAAACCACATTATCACCTTGGTGGGGTTAAATATTCCTGTTTCTTAATGAGCTATTTGCTATAAATGCCTTTGAAATTTGCCGTATTTTGATAGGCAAAAATAAATCCTGTAAAACCAGGGATTGGGTTGGATTCTTGCATTGCCAGATTTCCATTTCCATACCCAGACTGATTTCTGTTTCCGTACCCAGATTTCCATTTCCATTCCCAGATTTCCAATTCTACCCAGATTTCCATTTCCATACTCACATTTCCATACCCAGATTTCCATTTCTGTACCCAGATTTCCATGCCCAGATTTCCAATTCTACCCAGATTTCCATTTCCATACCCAGATTTCTGTTGCTGCTGATTCAGGCTTGGGGAGGTTTAAGGCTCTGTCTTCTCTTCCCCTGCCCCTGCCCTTTGCATCTCCCCTGTCCTGAGGACCATCCCATCCTTTGCTCCTAATTAATTCTCCAAAGAATGAGGGAAATGTCTCTGGGGAAAAAAAAGACTCTGGAGGAAGGAGGTGTTGGATTATTATCAGCAAAAACCTGCAGAGAGAACAACTGTTCTAGAGTGACATTACAGTCAGACATTGCGAGAGAAATCAGCTGAAAGTAGAGAAAAAATAAAAAAATTCCTTTACATCTTCCAAGGATGTCACCAGGGACACACAGGTGGATTTTCCTTTTCCCAGTCATGCCAAAATACCTTTGGGGAACAGGTTTCCATTTGCACCAGGCACGGAACAAGTGGATAATTTCTAATTTCTCCAGTGGAGAATCTGCAATATAAACAGACAAAATCAAGCCTGATGGTTTCCAGATCACAAGTGGCAGAAGATATTCCTGCCGTGGGCCGAGGGGCTGCAGATTGCCAGGTTCTGCAGGGGAATGAGCAAAGTCTGGATAGGGAGAAGCGAAAAGGTGAGAAAGGGCCCAGGGAGAGTGGCAGGGGGAAAGGAGAGGCAGACAAGGCGCTAGGTGAGGTGAGGATGTTCTTTCTCACCTCAGCTGGGGCGGCTTTGAAAATGAGTCCGAGCAGAAATGGAAAATGTGAGAGATTTCCATGGAATCTGTCCCATCCCAGGGAGGGCAGACTGGGCTGGCAGCAGCCATTGCTGCCCTGGAAGGAGAGGACATAGATTTTATCACCGAAACCTAGTGAAAGCAGAAGAGAAAGAAACGGTCAAGTCAGAAAATGAACATTTTGCTCTCTCTAATCTTTGTGAATGTCCCGCAGCCACACATTTTACCATCAGATCCTTCCCTCCCCTGCCGATTTCACTGCCTTGGTAGCACAATAGAACATTTTTTCTTTGTTTGTTTGTTTTGAGATGTTTCAGCACTAAGACCAAGGTTCCTTTGAGCTCAAACTTGAGGTGCCAGTGCTGATTTTGGCTCTCAGGGTGGGGAGCTGAAAATGCCTGAGAGGACCAAGTGCTGCAGGTTGAGGTGCAAAGTGTCTGCCGTGGCAACTTTCCAGCCTCTCCCGACTGATTAGGGCTCTGTTCCTTGATTAAGTGCAGGAAGGAGATTTGAACTTTAATTTTCCTCCTGTGATTCACTCAACACCGTGTGCTGTGTTTTGTATGATACACTCCCACACGTATCCTGTAAACACATGGGGCAGGGATAAACAAAGAAACGGGCATGAGAAATGAGGAATTTGTATTGTGTTTGGTGCTAGGAGGAGCTGTACAGCACAGCCATGAAGTAGAAGACAACTGAAGACCTCTTTAAAATTTAGGCATCCTATAAAAAAACTAAAAAAATTTAATTTTATTTTATTTTCTTCCTCCTTTAAATGAAGGAAGACTTCATTTTGATAAAACTGCTTCACCCTGTGGTCTGAAATCATTTGCTCTGTTAGTCCTCAAGGCTATTCACAGTGTAAAATAATTTCTTGGGGCTCAAGTTGGAATTTAGTGGTGCACTTGTTCTGTATGAAATGAGAATTTTGGGTTAGGTGAAATTTGTGTGCATTTGTATTTATCTTTGATTTTGTTTCAGATATACCTGAGGTACCAGGTCAGCAAGCTTAAAATTGCCTCACAGAAACAAGGAATTGGGTCATAATAAACGTCATCCTTTGCATATCAGTGAAAAAATTAAAAAAAAAAAAAAAAAAAGAAGAGAATGGAGTTGAGAGGTTTCAACTGGTGTAAATATCAAATCAAATTCCTTTAAAGTGTGAACTGTTCTCCTTGATTTGGAGGAAATATCCTGGAAGCTAAAAGTACCAAACCTGGCCCTTAGGTTATCCTCATGTGCTCAGCTGAACATCTGGTTGATAACTTTTGTTATCAGAGAAAATACCATTTCTTGGAAATTATGGGAGTTTTGCAATCTTTTCCTAGGGATTGGTGTTCCATCTTTTCCCCCCGAGATGCTCCTACTTTGCATAATGTCTGACAGCAACTTCCTTATCTCCCGGAGAAGAGAGTTGGTGATTATGGAAGATAAATATAGGCAGTGCTGATTAGTGAAAATGATTGATTAATGGGGTGGGGAATGGGAACAAACGAGAGACCCAAAACGGCAGAAACAAATGTTCAGATTTAGAGTTTTGTCCTCAAAAAGTCCCTGCCTGTCAAATACGTGGAAATAAATCACAAGAGCATCGGCATTTGGTATTTCCCAGCGACAGCGGTGACATTCGCGAGATCAATGCTGGGAGTCCCTGCCCGCAGGAGGTTTGCTCAGCCTCTCCAGGAACAGGCACTGAACGTAAAATGTGCTTTGGGGGCTGCAGAACAGAATTTTCTGCTCCCTAGGGAAGGCTGGGATCTTGGCAAGGAGCCTGTCTTGTCCACACGTGATCTGAGTGACACCGATGTCACTTGGGAACAGTCGGACAAAGGAGTTTGAGGTACTGGAAAACTTTATCTCAGAATTTTAATGGTTTAAAGTCAACAAGTTATCTGGCTCTGCCTCTCTTGGCATCAGTGACCAAATTCCTGTGGATTCTCACTGAGCTGTGTTTCTTCCACATTCTCCTGGTAGCTTTTCCTTCTGTGCTTCAGCTGAGTTTTAGCAAATGCACAAATATTTCATTTTTCTCCTTAAAGCTTTCCTTTTCCTAATTATCGCAAAACCAACATGAAGAGAAGCTGGCTCCCGGTGGCCTCACGCCCCATCTCACCAGGTTAACCATTCTCATTCCTAATTTCCCGGAATTTTTCATTTACACCTGCCTGTCACTTTTGTGTGTACAGACTAAAAGCTTTGTTTATTTGAATCAGAGAGCCCTTAAGGCTGGAGAAGAGCTCTGAGATCAACAAGTTCACCCATGAACCAAACACTGCAGGTCCACTCTGCTCCTGAGCGCCACATCTACGTGCGGTTTGTCATTAGGGCCTTTGAATTTGGAAAAAAACTAATGAGCGGAAATAATATAATCCCTTACGAGAGGTGTTCTTTTTATCTCATTATTTTACGGAAGAAAAACAACTGAAAGGTCAGAAAAATTGCACATGTCCTAAGCTGATGTTGGATGGTTTATTTTTTGAGTTACAATGCTTAAATGTCAAGCGTCCACAGGAGAAATAAATTATTCATTATAATTAGAAAAATGTAATTTTTAAAAAAAAATCATTTATTGGTGACTAAGCAGCATAATCAGTGAGAATGTTTCTTCTTTTGTACAATAGCTGTGTACTTTGAGATAATGTTCTAATTAACCTAATTGCAGCTATTGTATTGAACTGTAGCTTGAGATCCAAAGTGTCATGGCAACATGGAGAAAAGCTCTGCAAGCCTCTGCTTTCTCAGTAGAGTCTCAAAAAATAGCTCTTTATTCTAGGAAATAAGGAGGTAAATCTTCTTAACAAGATAAAGCTTGAACCAAGAAAGAATTTTCCCCTTTGCACTTGATGGTAAAGCATAAATTAAGGATTTCTGCTTCAATTTAATTAGCATAAGCCATCATAATAATGTACCCCATAAGTGTTTGCTTTTCCTGTCTCGAGCAAACCTCCTGTGCTCAAGAGATTTACTGTAAATCATTGAATATTAATTTCTTGGAGTTTATTGAAGAACATTTTACACAGTCGGCTTAGGAGAGAGAACAATCATTTTCTTTTCTTTGCAGGAAAGATCTTATTTAATACTGTGATATTAACTAAAAGGAACTCCATGAAATGCTGCTCCAGTTTTATGATCTTGCTAAACTCCGGAGACTTCTGGGAGTGGGAATTTCAGAAAATAAGAAGAGGATATTTTAGCCATGTCTGACTCAAATTCCTGATGATATTAAGTCTCTCTGTTCCCTGCAACTCATGTGATCTTTCATTTCATTAACACTTGTAATGCTAATTAGCAAACTGCTTCTCAGTTTAATTCACAGGAATATATGATTCCATACAGGCTGAGTAATGATTGCACAAGTGCCATAAATTCAGAAGAGAGCTTGGCATGAATAAAGATCACAGTCCAGGGCTAATAAATTTTATAAGTTTAAAACATAATGGATTAGAGTCTATTTGCACTCTGGTGCTCTGGTAATATCATCAAAGCAAAGGTTTTTACTGCACGTGCTATTTCCCATAAATTAAAAACCATGCCTAATATATACAGCTCATCCTCCACATCTGTGATTTGTTTGGGTTTTTCGGATGCTTTTTTTAAATTTCTTTTTGTTTTCATTTGTTTTTATTTGTTCATTTGTTCATTTGTTTGTTTGCTTTCTCCCCGAGGAGCAAAGTTCATCTGCGCTGGCCTCCATTTCAAAAGGCTCTTTGTGTCTGTTCTTTTTGGAGATCTCAGAATAATCTCCCACCAAGTTAAAATTTCACGAGCTTTTTCTGTAGGCTGTCATTAACAGATTTTGGAAACAAATATTTCCAAGGTCCATTTGGTTCCTGTGTGTTTGCCTTGGAAATTGGGCAGCTGGGAGGCACCTGTGGTCCTTCCAGGACCTTCTGCTCCTCCCCACAGCCCTGCTGGGACCTTGGGGCTTGACCTGAACCGATCACTGGAATTTTCCACTTCCAAACATCCCTTTCCCATCTAGTCCACTTCCCAGTGTGGCTCAAATTCTTCTTTTCACAGAGAAAAGCCTCCAAGAAAATATGTCCTCAGCCCTCAAGTTTCCATTGTGTGGCTGGAAAATACAGACCTGAGAAAGAAATGTGAAAATACGGAATTTTTTTCTTCCCTCCTCTAAAATCCAGCCCAAACAGCAACTTAGCAGGATATATAACACATACTGGCTTCCTAGGAAACACAAAATGACAAAAATACAAGGGATTTTCCCCTGGAATTCTGGAAATATCCTTAGTTCTGTCAGCAGGAGGAGGCAATGTCTCTTCTTGTGAAGGATTTTTGGTAAAATAAAGGCCAAATATTTCTCCTGGTGTTACAACAGCTATTCACAAAATATTTGCCAAGCTTTTGGCGATGGCATTTCACATCTGACCGATTTATGGGAACGAGCACCTGAACAAATGACTCAGAGACCTGAATTTCCATCTCTGCCATCAGTGAGCACAAGTGCAACTTTCCTGAGGAATTTTGTAGCCATAAAGTTTTCTATTTGCCGAGGCAATGTGGTCAGGAGGCGAGCACAGCTGAAACACGAGAGCAGAAGTGGTGACCAAAGCAGCACTGTCTGCTCCACTGCACTTAATTTCCTTTGTGAGACTTCAGGCACTTAAAGTAAATCCCAAACTGAAAAGTCGCTGCTTCTCGCCGGCTGTTGGAAAAGCTGGAACACTGGTTCTGGCTTTTATGAGCTCCAATATAAATCTCAACGACTCCTCCATGAATAAAATGAATTGCAGTCTCCAAAGTTCTCTCTTTTTGCTTTAAATTGAGCTGGTAGCTATTTCTAAAGTTTTTTTCCCCTACTGTACCTAAGTGAAAATGTTTTCTCTAAATAGTTTTCAGTGCTTAAAAGAATATGTAATTTTATACTTCCTAAGCCCCTTTCTGTCAGAACATAAGAGGTCCACAGAGATTAAGGATTCAATTTAAAAGTAATCAAATACTCAATTTTCTATGAATATTTAGACTGTTGACTTGCCAGAACTCACACCTGAATCTGTCAAATTTTGGGGGATTTTTTTCCATCATTTTCCCCTTTTCTGCTCCTGCACAGGATGTTTTTTTCATGCTCTGTCTGCCCAGGATAATCCAGAAACATGAGCAGAACCAAAGGTCTCCAAGAGCAGCAGGAAAAGTGATCCCAGCCCTGAACTTCTCCATCCCTGTGCAGCCCTGCAAAGCAAACAGGAATTCTGAGGGTCACAGGAACAGCATTTTCTGCCTGGCAAAAGGCTCGGGAGGCTCCAAACGAAGTTGCATCGCAGAGCTGATGCTGCAGTTGGTCACCCACCGTGCCCTAAGCCACTTTCAGCTTGTTCTGCTTTACAGCTGAAGACTTCCCTTTGGTTCTCCCTGAGACATATTTTATAAGTGACAAATCACAAAACATAACCGGGTGAAATTTGAAATTTATTTCTTTAGTGCAATGAAAACCTTTATTTTTTTCTTTATATTTTTTTAAGATCCTGGGTTCCTCTGGTGTGTTGAAGTATTGCATTGTCTGAGGCTGCTGGGAGCTTTTATCCCTAACGAACGTCAAGAGCTGTTTTGCTAATTGCCCTCCTCATTTATTGTCCCAATGACAATGACATCTTTTCCACAGACACTTCCCCCCGAGCTGTCACCTGATTTATTTCTCCCTTCGTCTTGCCTTGAGGAACATGAGAAACATGAACACAGTGCAGAAGGTTTCTCACTTTTGTTTCGATTTCCTTAACAGGCTATGTAGAGTTGTCTCGAGTTTTGTCTGGCCAAAGCAGGTATAAATCTTTCTGTTATTATTTTTTTTTATAAAATTATTTTTAAAAAATATACATGCAGCATCATAATGATTGGATAAAATTATTTTATTTTTATTTTATTTTATTTTACACGGTTCTTTCAGACTGTCCAGTCTTGGCTCAATGCTGCAGAACTACACCTGATTTTGCATGAAAATTCCTGATGTTAACTTAGAGAATTCAGGGAATAAAATTCCTTTAACACCCTCAAGCAAATTAATAATCAACAAATGCTGCTGTTGATGCTGCAAACCTTTAAATTCCCTTCCCCCCAAAATGTTTTCAGCTTCTCGCAGGGTTTTGTAGAAATATTTTTGTTAGATTTCCCCACCAAATTTATATTAAGATGAACAATTCTTCTCTTTCTAGATCTCATCCTGTAATAATTCCTACGGCTCTGAGAATTTCTGCTGCTGCTGGTTTTAATCTTTTCTCTTGCTCTGTTCTCTCTCAGAGGAAACCTTCCCTGCCCTGTTGCTCTTTGCTCACTCACCTTTCTTTAAATAAACATTTGCTTTCCACTTCCCCTTGCATTGGAGGCCGCGATGGTTATTGTAAAGAGTAATACTCTCCAAGCAAGAAAACAAAAATTAATGCTCAAGTTTCTTCAAAGGTCAGGAAGGATCCAGCGGAAGCTGATGGGAGTTGGGTGTGTAATTTACCTGTCTTGAAAATCCTGGCCACAGGCAATATTATTAGTAGTAGTAGTATCTATGAGGAGCAGGAGCATGAGTCAGATCCTTTCCACCACACAGGAAGATTTCGCTTTCCGACCCAAAAACCACAGTAAAAAAAGCAACCAGTAAAGGAAAAAAATCCCCAGAAGTATCTCAAACCTTATCTTGGCATGTGTGAATCAGAGACAACAAAAGCTCTGAAAATATAACCATTTTTTTACCAGAGGAGAAATAATTCAGGTTAATGGAACATCAGAAAAAGGAAGGAGATGTGGGCTTTGTAATGTTTGAACAGATGACGCTTTTAAAAGAAATAAAATTTATCTGGTACCAGGAAAAATTATGAGTACAATTAGGAGGAGATGGCAGTTGGAAGAACAAAGAGACAATGATTAAAGGAAAATATGAGAAAGCATGAAAATAAATGTCCAGCTCTATTCTACACAGGTGTGCAAAGATTTATTGTGTGTCCTTTCCTCCTCCATTAATACCAGAAACACTGCCAGATCTTCAGAAATGTAATTCAATAATTGTTCACTTAAAATGTTCACTTTTAGAGAAGTGTGGGTTTGTACACACATTAACATCAGTTTGCAGTACTTTTGCAGACAGGTGTTTTACCATATTTAATATTAAATTATTTTTCCCAGAGGTCCTTGTTGGTCTATCACTCAATCAAAGTTCAGAGCAGAATTTAAATCCTCGGCATACGCTTTGCTCGCTAAACAATGAGGAAATGGCCTCAACTTGTGCCAGGGAGGTTTAGATTAAATATTAGGGAATATTCTTCGTGGGAAGGGTTGTAAAGCATTGGAACAGCGTAGGTTTGCCGTCTGTGGTGTTTGGTTGGTTTGTTTCAGACGGTCGGGACAGAGATGAGAGATCTCTGGAGTTTGGTCTCAGAGCATGAGGTTTATTGTGAAAGGTGTGGGTGTGGGGGAGCGGCTGGGAGCTGCCAGACACAGCTCAGAGCAGGGAGAGAGGGGAGAGAGAGAGAGAGAGAAGTACAGAATAGAATGCCGTGGTTGCTGTTTACAATACAATAAATCATCTCCTGCGCTGAATATTCTAATTTTCACTAACCAATCTAGAACAAGCTACAAATCCTACAACATTTCCATACAGCCTAGGAGAGTCATTGCATTACCATACGGCGTTATATTTTAAACCTTAAAAACTGCTTTTTGGACCCTCTGCCGAGTTGGCAGGGTCTGCTCTGCCCCTTGGAGCTGTCTGCAAGCAGAGGGGATTGTTTAATCCAAAGGGGATTCCCTTCAGTGGCCACACCATTGTTTTCCAGCTGTTCAGTACCTGGGGTTTGGGATCTCAGAGCTTGTCTTCATTTCAATCTCGCTTCTAGTTTCCATATTCTCAGCATCTTTTGCCAGCTCATCATATTTATAAGCCTTTCCTATTTCATCCTCCCCAACAGAACAGGTGCCCAGGGAATCCCTGGAGGTGTTTGAGCAACGTGCGGATGTGGCACTTGAGGACTTGGTTGAATGTGGACCTGGTGGTGGTGGCTGATGGTTGGATTTGATCTCCAAGAGCTTTTCCAGCCTCAGCAATTCCCAGGTTGGGTTTGAGGTGCTGGTGAGGACATGGCAGCAGCGCCTGGGACCCTCTCTGAGTGTTCCCAGATTTTAATTTGGACGCATCAGGTGAGTGAGGGAGTGGATCTGTTTGGTTGGAGCTTTGCTGCATCTCTGAATTTCCATCGCAGCCTCCCAAACTCTCAGGTGCCTCGAAGTTGCACATTATCCAAACTCACCCAGTGCCTCCTCTGCAGCATTAATTCAAGTTTCTCACAGAGGTGCTGAGCAGGTGGTTTTTCCTCCCATAAAATAAATAGTGTGTCATGAAAATGTATTTCCACACCACACGGAAAAATGGCCCAATGCTGTAAAGTGCTACTGCGAGGGCTGGGGAGGCACTACAAAATCTCTCTGCCTGGTGAAAGTGTGAGGAAAATCAAACTGCTGAGTGTTACAGATCAACTTTAGAGAGGGAATTCATGCTTCTGCTTACAGATGAAGTTGTCCTAAACAGAGATCCAAGATTCAAAGCCTATTCCCCAGTGAGGCATCCTACCCACACCTGCTGTCTTAAGGATTAAATGGAGTTCTGCCTTCTGGAAAAAAACAAATAGAATTTTTCCATTTGCTTGAGAAACTTCTCCGTGGTGGCTGTGGAAAAATATACATTTATAATTATAATGGGATTACATTGTTTACATGCAGCTGGGTTTATATTTCTTATTCAAGGAAGCACAACCTGTTTCAGTTCTAAGGAAGAGTTTAACTGATTGCATTCATCCAGCAAAAACTTAAAAGGGAGATCAGTGTTTTCATCCCCAAAATAGTACCTGAGTCTGCCTGGCCAGCCTAGAAAAAAGGTTTCAAAGTTAAAGACCCTTCAAGGACATCCAGAAATGAACTTCATGTCATTAAAGTGTTTCTGTGGTTTTCCAGCTGATTCACAGTCGCTGTAATTCAAAGGCAGTCATTCCTTGGAGGTTCAGCAGTAGAAAATTTCCTCCTCCAGGACCCTGAAATGTTTTGTTCTGGCGCATTCCAAAAAAGACTCTGTGGAAATCTGAGATTTGCTTAAAGAAACAAAAAATCCAACTGCAAGAAAAGACATAAATAAAAAACCAACCAAATACACTTTCAGAAAAAAAAAATTTTGCTTTGTTTTTATATATTGTAAAAGGTCAGCTACCTCTGTTCAGCAAGATAATTCAATCAGATTTCGGATTCTGCATCTATTTTGCTTATTTATGCATTTATCAATATTTAGAAATTGGCATCTATTTGGGGAAAAAATAGATCCTCAAAATTGGGATGATCTGATCAGCAGAGCAGCCAAGGACATTATTATAACACTGTCTGAAATGTGCCCTTATCCGTATTAACTTGCCCAAAACAGAATTTTGGGGAGAAATTTCAAGAAATTTCTGCAATTTTCCAGCAGTGGGTGAACTCCCCCATCCCTCAGGCTCATGAGGAAGGTTTGCACTGTGTCAGCCTCCAAAGTTTGAGTGCAGTTCTGTCCAATTTGCAAAATAAATTCAACATAATCTTCACTGCATTTGGAGGAAAGGTGAGAGATTTTCCTGCCCTTTACACAACCCGGGGAAGGTGAGACCCACACTGTCCACAGGAATATGAAGTGCTGAAATCCACGATTAGGAGAGGTGTCTAAAGTTTTAATTGAACAAAGCCACGCTGTCACCTGAAGCTTAAATCAGCCCCGTAATGTCATTTGCTATAAACCATGTCTGAATGAAAAAGAGCTGGGAGCTCACGTGTGGAGGGCCTGGGATTCTGTGCTGCTGATGGGTATTCCTTCAGAAGGGAAACAACTGACAGGAACATCAACCACAGCAGTAATTAACCTGGAATTAAATGGAATAATAAAGGATCAGGGTAACAAAACGTGGGGCAGAACTGGGGAAAACAGGAACAAGTGCTGGCTCGGGGATTCTGCTGAAGGAGTTTTGGGATAATAATTGTAGTGGCTGCTTGTCTTGGGTGACAGGTTTGTGTTTTCTGTGAGACATTCCATTCCGTTCTGTTCCATTCCATTCCTTTCCATTCTATTCTATTCTATTCTATTCTGTTCTATTCTATTCTGTTCTGTTCTGTTCTGTTCTGTTCCATTCCATTCCATTCTATTCCATCCCATCCCATTCCATCCCATTCCATTCCATTCCATTCCATTCCATTCCTTTCTATTCTATTCTATTCTATTCTATTCTATTCTATTCTATTCTATTCTATTCTATTCTATTCTATTCTATTCTATTCTATTCCATTCCATTCCATTCCATTCCATTCCTATTTCCCCCATATTTTTCCTGTCACTGTGTCACGTCACAGGTTTGGCGCTCCTTGGGAATTGGGAGGGACCTTGGCAGTTCTTCTCCTAAAAAATGCCTCTCCATCCCCAGGGCAGCTTCACCTCCAGCAGGACTTTCTCTAGGAGCAGACAATCTTTTCTCCCAGCTGTCAGACTCCAGCCTTATTTTCAGTTCAATAGACCCTACATTATTTTAGGACAGCTCTCTCTGGTTTATTTTAGTCCACCCAACACAGCCAACCAAGTGCTGATTTCCCAGCTCAGGATCCCAGGATCAAAAGTATTTCATCTCTCCCACACCCTTCCTCTTGCACAAGTTTAATTTCAAACAAATCTGAGCAGAGGTACAAAAAGAAATAATGATGAAACCCACAAAACCTTCCATCTGCTTCAAATGCTTCAAGGTTTGAACATGAGGTATTGAATATTTCCTCCTGTTTATTAAGAGATAATAGCAAATGGAATTTGTTAAATAACTTCAAATAACATTCTTAGGAAAAAAAAATAGCGTTTCTTTCATCAAGGACTTTTTCTGTTATTTACCAACTCATATAGCTAATTTTATTAAGCTGAAAGCAAGTAATACTAATAGTAAACAGTTCACCCTCAATTCTGGATTGAATGAAGCAGACGTTCATTAATTCACATTTTGCTAATCCTCACACTCTGTAACACACATGAGCCTCTCCCCTCACCTCCTGCCTCTCTTCAAAGATTTAATATCACAATGTTTCAGTGACTTCTCAGACTGTTGCAACCTCATTATTTATATAGCATAAATAATTAAACTAGAACCTCTTTTTAAAATTAAATGAGCCATGTATTTCTGAACTGGTTAGCTCACTTATAAATT
This sequence comes from Origma solitaria, assembly GCA_013397895.1. Taxonomy (NCBI): domain Eukaryota; kingdom Metazoa; phylum Chordata; class Aves; order Passeriformes; family Acanthizidae; genus Origma; species Origma solitaria. The sequence continues at coordinate 1,357,627 of VZRL01002082.1, forward strand.
GTGCCAGGAGCTGATCACCTCTTACAGGCAAATCCAGAGTTCCCTGACCTCTGCCCTGAGGCTTCAGAATTAGAGAGGAAACCACACAGAATATGGACAGAAGGGTTCTGATGGTTTTTTTCCTCTCCCTGTTTTCTTGGAAGCCACAAGTCCCTGTTTTTGGGTGAATTTGTGTCCAGCGGGTTCTGCTGCTCACCTGTCATTCCCATGTTCCATTCCCGTGTTCCATTCCCGTGTTCCATTCCCGTGTTCCATTCCCGTGTTCCATTCCCGTGTTCCATTCCCGTGTTCCATTCCTGTGTTCCATTCCCGTGTTCCATTCCTGTGTTCCATTCCTGTGTTCCATTCCTGTGTTCCATTCCTGTGTTCCATTCCCGTGTTCCATTCCCATGCTCCATTCCAATTTTCCACTCCCATTCCATGAGCTGGGGCTGTTCCCACACATCTGCACCCAGTGTTGCCTGTGCAAACCTCACATTTATCAATATCAGATTTATCAATACCAATTTATCCCTTTTCTCCTTGCTCTTCCCCTTGCCAGTCCCTCACCCAGCAGAGCCCACAGCCAAGGGTGATTTGGGCAATATTTCCAACAGTTCCCTGTGATTCCTGCCCTGTTACATAATTTGCCAAAATTTGATTTTTGACACCAATGCCATGTCCATGCGTATTTAAAAATATGAAAAAATAAGTCTGCACTCTGACCAAGCCCTTTGCCCATGCCAGCACACGGACAGGGAGGGTTTAGTTATGCAGGGTGAGTTGGGAAATTTAAATACATGGCTTGTTTTAAACCTCACCGAGGTGTGTTTGTTTCGAGTTACCTGAATAAATCTCTGCTTCATCCCCTGGTGATGACAGTCAGGGTTTCTCAGCTCTGAGCTTTCTGTGTTAACCCTCAGCGTTTGGAAATGCTGGTTAGCCACACAGACACTTGGAAGGGCAGATCCAAACCACAGGCCAGGCTTGGGAAAGCTGTTTTTTGGGAACACAGCTAAATAAATCAATCATGCTCCCTTCAGCCCCGCTGCAGCCACTTGGGCTGGGGCTTTGCCACTGAAAAACACCCCGAAAATAAAAATATCTCTCCTAAGGGTGGTTAATGTCTCACAGCCAACACTCAACAGTGCCCAGGATGGGCATTATTGAATATTGAAGGTACGAAAATGCTTTCCTTGTACAGACAGAACTCCAAATTAATTCAGTCTGGATTACACACGTGTAATTACAATGGCCTGGCCTCTCCGGGCTCGTGTTAGCTGCAAACAAATGAGATTTGTTTGATGTTTCACATTGCACCACAGATAAAAGGTCTGCAGCAAATACAGAACCTATCGCTTTGATCCTGTGTTGAAACACAGCAATGGAGATTAAATCCAATTCTCAGGCGCAAGGAAACTTTTCTGATCATAGCGCTGGCTGAAGGAAGGGTTTATGTCTTGGGGTTTTTAATTAATAAAAAAAAAAGGGAGCAAGAAGAATCTATTTTTTCTTGTCTTAAGTAATTACTTTCTTGCGTCGTGGTTAGCAGTGCAGATTGGGCTGACAAGGAAGCAGAGATGAAAACAACCTCAGAGAACTCAAAAAATCACCTTCTCCTGTTCTCTGTTGCAGAGGGTGGATTGCATTTCATCAGCCAAACACTGACACATTTCAAATTCAACAGAAGCAGAATGCAGATGGTAATTAAAGCATTTTACAAGTTATAACACAGATTATAAAATAAATAATGCTATATGATACATATTAGCTACTGTTTATTATATATATTATATAATAGAATTTAATATATAATATAATATAAATATAA
>VZRL01002082.1:1359561-1383152 GCA_013397895.1 Origma solitaria
ATAAATATAATATGATGTGATGTGATATAATATAATATAATACAGTATAATATAGTATAATATAGTATAATATAGTATAATATATAGTCAATATATAATATAGTATGTGTAATATATAATAATATGTACTTAATGTATAGTTAATTATATAATAATGTATATAAAATACATAATAATATAATAATATATGTATAATATGCAAAATAATACAGATTATAAAATAAAGCATTTTCCATCCAAATGCTCTATGAACCATTTGGATGGAATTTTTGATCTTCTCAGCAATAGCTGCACACCTTAGAAGCAGAGAGTTCGAGGAAAATCAGTTTATAAAAAGTGTAGAAACTGTAGCAAATTGGAAGAGCACAGATAGAAAAACAAACAAACAAACAAACGCCCAAATCCTATTTTTTTTTTTTTCAATGAAAATGAAATTAATCTTGAGGGGGCATAAACTTACACTTATTGAGAAGTGGGAAAATGTGTTAAAGAGCAAAAAGGTATCAGAACAACATTGCTAGAGTTTTAGAAATAATATCTAAGTTAAATGTATAAAACAATTATAGAACGAATCTTTTTGTTCCCTTCAATTCATTTCAGTCTAAGTTCCCAAAATACATCCAAAATAGAATAACAGAATTACTTTGAGAGATCAATGGAAACTTTTTCCATTTGAGAACTAATTGTTTTAGCCTTCTGGATAGCCAAATTAAACACAGGAAATAGATCACAAAGTAGATATTTTTGGATTTAAAGACCCCCAGTGAAATGGAGGAAGTGTCAAAGAAATTAACAACAGATTTTGTATCAATCTTTTAGTTCAACGGAGACTGAGGCTGGAAAGGTGACTCAGGTGTGCCATCAAATTTTTCCAAGATTTCAATTTATCCTATTTTAACTCCTCTTTTTCACCCTCTATTCCTAAGAAAGTGCACTTCATCCCTCACATCACCTGAAAAAGCAGGAAATATCTGGATAGTGAAATAATAATGATTTTTCTTGGCTGGGCTCTTTATGTATGTGAAAATCTGACATTTTAGCTATTCAGATGAATTATCCTCGTCATGAAAGTATCGTACACATGAAAATGAGAGTTATTCAACAGTTTATGGCAGGACTAATGGCAGAGGAAAGTGTTTCTATGTGAGCATCACACAAAGCTGAACCAAAGGCTGAATTTTCTTCAGGGAGGTCTGGGGCTGTGGTGGCAAATTCCTGTGAAAATGAGAAAAACCTATAAGTAAATAATTTTTATATCTACGTTATCTTCAGAGCCTCACACCCAGAAGTTCCATAAGGCTGAGAAATAAATTCCCATGAGCTTCCTGATCTGTAGGAATGAGAGCCACACCATGCAGAACTTTAGAGAACAATGTTAATATTTATATAACATAGAAACAATATAGAAAAGAAAGTATCTAAGTGCTTACATGAGGAGATTGCACTTTAGGATCTTCTTAGGATCTTCACTTCACCACATTTTGCATTTCCTGGATAACTCCTGATTCCCAACAGGTCCATTCTCCAAAGGAAAGAGACAAATTATAGACTGTGGGAATAAGCACAATACTAATTTTTCTGAAGTAAAAATGCAACACACACTTTATGCAAGGACCACTTTAGGGCTGAGTTCACAAAGAGAAGGAATATTTTTTTGCTCTTGTCCAGGAATATTTTATAACAGCAAAGGATTTTTTTTAACAAGTAACTCAACTCTTCCCTCACTCATTCCAGCCACATTTTTTTCAAATCATTTGGTCACCAAACCCACAGAAATATTTTCTCTTTGCAGTGCCATGCCAACCCTTGTTTATTCCTTCCGATACTTTATTTTGAAATAAACCTACAAATCTATAATTAAAAAAAGCCCAAACGTGTGATTAATTACAAACCAAGAGTATTTTGAGAGCAGGAAAGAGAATAAACAACTGTAAAGTGAACAGATGGGATTACAAACTGAATTGCCGTCATTAGCATTATGAGCCCGATAATTAGTTATTAGAATAACAATACATGTCTAATATTAATATGAGATAACACAAATGTTATTATAGGGACAGAAGAAGGAAACAAACTTGGAAGGTTGTAGTAAGGACAATTGGAGCTGGACTTCCTGCTAATATTTAAGTTTGAGTTGCCAGGCTCTTGTGGAGATAAATTTTGGTTTTTGTGGACAGGATCCTGATTTCCCAGGTTTTAAAGCAGGAAATGTCTGAAAAATTATTTCTTGAGGACTTCTGATGCAGCTGACCCTGTACAATTTTAGATATGTAAAGTTTTCTGTCTAGCAACGCATGATTTTCTGGTTTATTTGATGAGTTAAATCCTGGCTTTATGGAGGAATTTGGGGTTTAAAAACTAACTGCAGATATAAAGCAGGAGATATTTAGAAATGTGTGTATATTGAAGACTGACAAAACTGGCTCTGAAAAAGACTGTGAGCAAGTGGAATGGCCTTTAAATGCAGAAAATGATCTTAATTTCCAAAAAGTACAGTGCAGATGAGGGTGTTTAAATGAGAAAAATAAAGGCTGGATATTTCTTATTTTTACCCTATGGAGAAAAAATATGAATTTTTACTCTGGATTTGGTTTATTCCAGATTCCTGCCCAAACTTCTTTCTTGGAGACTCCAAAACCACAAGTCATGGTTTTTAAAAGGCAGAAAATCAGGGGTAAATAAAGGGTTAAATCAGGTTTTTTGCACAGTTCTAACAAATGACAGTTTATATGAGTTTATTATGATGAGTTACCAGGCTACGCAAATCAAAAACTAACCCTAACCAATGAACTTTGATATATTTAATAGAAAACTGAAGTCGGTGTTATTTTATTCTGTTAACTTCGAGCAGTTTTGCTTGGATTGGAGAAATAGGAAATCTTAATGAAACAATTGTATAGTTACTTCCATTTAATGGCTGCTTTACAGTCAAGTATACATTAAGAAGAAAAATGTTAATTGCTGACGTGCTGAATATACTGTACAGACAGCATTTAATTACAAAAAGATATCATTTCCAATGGCTGCTGTCTCCCTGCCTTCCCCAAATGAACCCACCAACAAAATAATCCAGAGTGTAAGCAAAAGTGAAGTTCAAAGATCTAATTTCTAATTCAGGGAAGCATTAAACATATGCTTAACTTTGACCAAATGTGTAAAGCCATTAACTTCAGGCCCATAAAGAAGTGCTTAAAGTTAAATGGGTACTTAGGTTATTATTCACACAGGGTTGCCTTCTTGAATCCTACTCCCCTACCAGTGTTAGCACTCTCTTTAGCAGCTGGTCCCATTAATTACCAAAAAAAAAAAAAAGAAAAAAATCCCAAAAAACCTGTTACTGACCATTAAAATGCAGCACAACCTGATTTGCATATCTAAATATGGGGTTGATATTATATCCTATTTATACTTTCTTTTTTTCTGCCTCTATTAAATGTGAGCAGAGGAAAACAGGGGTTGGTTTATCTTTTGGCTGTGTCTGATTTTTGAGGGCAGGGATGCAGCTGAATCTTTGTGGCTGCGGTTAATTGGGAATGCAAATGAGAAGCTGCCTTTTAAAAACCAGGACTTGTGGTTTTGGAGTCTCCGAGGAAGAAGTTTGGGCAGGAATCTGGAATAAACCAAATCCAGAGTAAAAACTCTTAATTTTTTTTTTCCCCATAGGGTAAACATAAGGGAAATACAGCCTTAAAAGAATGATTTTCATTCCTAAAAGCCTCTCTACTGACATGGATTGGGGAGAACACCGGTAAATCTAAATTTCATACAGAAAAGACGTAGAACAGCTGTCATGGTTGTTAAGAAATTGAATTTTAACCTAAACCACCCCTGAAAGAACAGAGCAGAAAACATACTTGCTATTTTCACTTGTTTTTTACTAATTGAAGGAGATGATGGTCTATTTGAGTGAATTATTTTCTCTGTAAATGTCTCAAAATCAGACCTTGGATCTTGAGTTCTGCCATATTTTGATTTCTCCTACACCACAGACCAAAATCTTCTCCTTGACTTTGACTTGTTTCACAGAAACCCAGAATCAATTCCAGCTTATCAGTCCCAGACAAACTAGGTCTTGTCGGAGGAACTGAAAAATCGAGATAAAGTGTGAAATGTTTAGCAAGTTTTGAGACATGCAGCTATTTTAGTCAAGTCCACTCCATTGGCATTAAATTATTCTTCAGCACTGAGGAATTGTAGTTAAAAATTCCCCACAGAGATATAAGTTATGGGCTGCCCTCCTGGTTTTAAAATCCAAATAATTCTACGGCCGCAGGATTTCCTGACACCAAAGATGTGCCTTCTGTCCCTGAGAGAACGAAGACATTACCTGGATTTCATGGATGTCATGTTCCCTGTAATGGTCGCAGTTATTCAGTCTGTTCTTGGAGAATGCGGAAACAAAAGACGGAAAAGAAGGAGTTTCGATATAAAATTTTATGTTGAATGGCACACAAATAAATTTCCCTGTCTTTGCCTTCCTAAACTCCCATGGAATCTGTAGTCAAGGCTGAAACCTGATATAATATGCAACTTTTTTTTTTTTAGAATAAATATTTGCTTGAAGTCCAGGAAAATCTGCATACTGAACCCAGGATAATCCTCTTGGATGCCTGGCAAACCTGCTTGAATTCAAGTCTCTTACCCGTTTTGGAAGGGACTCCTGGAAAGATTAGGAAAAACCACATTTTGCCTCAAACAAACCTTGGTATGGATTGTCTCGTTATCTGGAAATATGCCTCGCACTTGGACCCTCCTGTGAAGTATTTGGTACTATTTATTTTCACTGAAGTCTTTATTAGAGCCAACATTTAAGGTTTTTACAGAATTGACTTTAACTGGAATTTATTGGCCATTCTTCCCTTCCACACACAGTTTTTAATTTAAAAGAACATGTTTCTTACAGCGAGGTTCCAGCCCAAGCGCTTTTTTTACTGAGTGCAAACCCTTTGAAATGCTGTTGTACTTCTTATTTAAGAAGTTATTCATGTGAGGAATGGCAGCAGGTCTAAGTCCATAATCCTAAATAAAAGGTTAACTTTTCCAAAAAAATTAGAAGTCGGTTGTTTGTCTAGTTTTACTTTTCCAAAGCAATATCCAGAGATACATTTACTTTGAATATGCCGTACTCCCCGAGAGATAACTTTGGAAGTTTTGTTCAAATGAGAGTGAGACGTGAATATCTGGGAGGCGTCACATATTTCTGAGACATTTCTCCTGCAGGTTGCAGCTGATTCACAGCACAGAAATCTTTTGATGCCGTGCCAGAACACAAAATGCCAGGTCCTTACGAGGTGCAAATGAAAGGAGCTCCACTTCCTTCAGCTCCCGTTTGGAGCAGCAGCTGGGCTGGAATTTGCTTTTGTAGATATCTTTCCCCAACTGTCTCGGTTTTGAGCAGCCTTTGCTCAAAGAACACCAACAGCAGCTGAAACGCCTGACACGGGGCAGAAAAAAGTCTGGAATTACAGAATTATGTGTGGGAAAAGAAGCTGATGATGTTTGAGCTGAGTGCATCAGTGAGGTCTTTGTACAAACAGCCCATAATGTGAATATTTCAGAAGACGGCCTTAGATCACAAACTGCTTTACTTCAGTGAAGTTTGACTTAAATGCTGTTTTTTGGGAGATAGACTGTTTTTCTGGTGTGTGTTGCAACACTTGTGATACAGATTTGATGTGATGCAGGTGCTAAAATCATGATTTAAATATCATTACATTTATTATTAATATACACTGTCATTTGCTGCCTGACAACGTAATGCTAGCTCATGAATAAAGAATCCTGGCAAGATACCACCAAAATGATAAATAATTCCTAGGTGATAAGAGCTTAACAATTATTACCAAATAATAACATCATTAAGCATGGATGCTGGTCCTTGCAGACAGCATTAAATTAAATATTTCCCAGCTCAAGCATAAGGCACATAAGTATTTCAATTACAGATGAAAGGGAAGCCATGAATCCCTTCAAATCTCACCAGCAAAGGGTTCCCAATGCTTTTATTAAACAAATGGTTTTTACCTGGAGGAACTGAAGATTAAACCTGATGTAGAAGTGTGAAATAAATAACACAAGCATCTCATGACTGCTCCCAGAGTAAGCACTGAGCTGTTGTCTGGGAAGGATTAATAGCAGGGAGTTATTTCCATGATCAGCAGATGAGAATTGAAGATTATGTGTTCAAACTGGAAAAGTGGAATTTAACATCCTCTTCTTCCCCAGTCTTGCATTTGTGACAGAGTTTCAGCCAGAACAATGGGATGTATCTCTATTTTCCCTTTCATCTGAAGGGAAGATGTGTTCAAATCTATCTGGGTGTGGATTTATCTCCCACCCATCTCTTTAATGTCTTCTCCTCAGCAGGAAGAACGATGTGGAGTATTCAACCTTAACAGCCTGGATTTCTTCAGGAATGATTCTGTCGAGATTAAGTTCCTCCAGCTCGGCGTTTATCTACATATTTTCTTACTGAGCTGCTTTTTTTCCTCCCCCTCTGTGACTTTTGGCTAAAAGTAACTGCTGGGTGTTCTCCTCAGGACCGTGTGTGTCCCTCGAAAAGGAAACAAGTGCCTCCCTGCAGAACACCACCACTGCTGGAAAATACGCCAGTTCAAAAATTTTGTATAACTTTAAACTTTTTATTTTTGTCTCTCGAGTTAGGCTTGACTTGACTTTGCTTTGAGGAAGGGAATTTTCTTTAGTTTATTTAGAGGTACAGCATCACGTTAAGGAGATGGGCTCAGCACAGGGACAGAGTGGAGCAGCCCAAAGATCCCCAGAGAGATAAAAACCATCCCCGGAACACTGACGGAACATCGGTGGCCATCTCCAAACATCCACCCCAGAGCACCTCGGACAGAGCTGGAGACATCTCTCCGGAAAGGACTGATAAGAGAATTGAAAAATAAATATCTAATTTACACCGGAGACGAGGGGGATTCAGATCCAATGAGAAACTGAACACTGAGGGTTGCTCAGCTCTGGACCAATGAACTTTGAAACAATGCATCTCTGTGGGTTTTGACTGTGTAAATTTTGAACAAAAATCCTGTAAAACTCGTGCATCATGGAATGAATCTCTCTGCACACCCGGGCTGTGTGTGGATGAGATAATTTCTATGGTACACGCTGACCAGAACAACATCCTGGCCAGAAAATAAAGTAATGCCTTGACTCTCTAACATTAAAAAATGTTGTTGGAGGGTTTTTGTTTTTCCCGCAGTTTTGGTGACACCACCACTGCCAGGCTTAACTGCAATCTTTGATTCGCTTCTATCATTGGACATCTCTCTTTGCAGCCTCAAGTTTTCCTTTCAAATCAAGTCTCAGGCTCAGAAGACAAAATCCTCTTGTAGTAGATGGCAATGAACACCCTGAATGTTTCCATTGTGAGAACAAATAATCAAATTAGAGTTTTCCTAGGACATGAATTCAACCTAGGAAGTGTGACATATTCACCCGAGTGATAAAAAAAGCCACGTTTATTTCAGTTTCTTTGGTAGAGATAGATAGAGACTTAATGCTCAAAGAATAGAACAATGCTCATTTCTCTGCTTCCCTTTTCAAAATTAGTCTGTTCCTGGGAGTGAAGTGCAGTGAGAACTCGATTGGCAGGAATGCATCAGAGAATAACTTTCAGTCATTCTCAGTTATTTTTATACCTCTTGATTTCTTTAAATAAAGGATCAAAATTGGCACATCATACATTCATGTTTCTATTTTTAGGGCTGGAAAGGTTAAAAGGGAAAGAAAAAAAATATATCCTGGTAGTGAGCTGGGGGCAATTTCACTGCCAATTAAATGGCCGTTCTTGTGGAGAGATTAATTGTGGAGATATTCCATGATTTTTGCCAAACTCGTTCTTGGCATTGGCTTGTCTGAAGCCCAGGACCTCACTTTCCAAGTTCTTCCGAGAGTCTCAAAGAACCAGAGCAGTTTAAAACAAAAACCAACATCTTCTGAGCTTTGTTCCCTGCCGAAATCCTACCACCAGAATTAGCTCACGGTAGGTTTTAATCACTTGTGCTTACAGGAGTCTCACTTTAGGGAATGTGCACCTGGAGATAAATTTGGCTGTGAGCTGCAGAATGCGGAAAGAGCTGAGGAATAATTGAGGATCAAACCCTCAGCAGTGGAACCCCTGCTGGGTCTGTGGGTGTACGAAAAATGAATTTACAGCGGGGGAAGCCAGAGGCCACGCGGCTTTTGCCTGTGGAGTAAATCAGGGCGGATGCTGGCGGGTTGGGTGTGGTTTATGAATATGCAAATGAGCATTAGCATTAGGAGTCCAGGGAGCAGCAAGGGCTGGGGCAGGGCTATGACTGTGCAGCAGATGGACTTTACTCCTGCACTGGACTTCGTGGCTCAGCTTTTTTATCTTTGTTTTTCCATTTTCCATGGTGGAAAAGAGCTGGCCCCAGGATCAGCAGTTCCCTCCAGAGCCTCCTGGCCTGGATTTCCCAGCAGGGTGCAGAGGGATCTTTCCCTGCTGGAGGGAGACTTTGGTGCACGCCAGGGCTGCGTGCTTGACTTCGTGTCCCTGAGTGCCTGCAGCTCTTCCCTGGGCCGGAATTTACTGCCTAGGAAGCGTTTTATTTATTTTATTCCTTTATTTATTCCATTTAATTTATTTTATTCATTTATTTAGTCCATCTCATTTATATCTTTCCTTCTATTCTCTCCCCTGAACTCACCTTCCCTGCATCCCAAAGCGGGAGGGACCTGAAAGACCTCTTGGGGTCAATGAGGTCATGAAAATGAGATAATTGGATGAGTCCCTTCATTTAAAACTTTTAAACTTAAGTGCGTGAATCTTTGTTTAGTCATTTCAGCTAAAACTTCTCATTTCTGAGCCTGTTTCAAGGGAGGTGAAACGTTCAGCATTCCTAACAATTTTGCCAATCTGGAGACACATATGGATTACCTGATATCCTCATATTGTAAGAGCTTTCAATTTCAATATAAGCCTGGCTCAAACTTCATTCTAGGCATTGATTCAGTCAGCATGAATTTTAAAAAAATGGATGAACAAATTGTTGTCTTTAATGAATAACAGCTACAATAAAAATTAAATATAAAATTAGTAATCTTATGCTTTACACTAATTTATGTGATATTATGTCTTAAATTTACCTAAAATAATAAGGATTTAGGGGATATTGATATTGTTTTGATTTATATTCACTTTATATTCTGATTGATATTTGCTTTTGAATTTGCTTTTTTTTAGCAATATTTCCTTATTTTAACAATTGCCTCAACACAAGAAAAAAGTCTGTTGGTCATCAAACAGAAAAAAAGAATCCTAGGAACATCGATTTCCTGGAATAAATTATGGTTATGTGTGACATTTACATATTTTTATTATTGAAATTACCTCCAAAGATACCTATTGCGGATCCCAACAATTAGAGATGATTATGCAGTTTAAATTTCAGCATTTCTTTCTCTCTCTTTTTTTTTTTTTTCCCCCAGTAAATCCTCATTCCCTAGATAAGTAGCCCATCCCTGTTGCCGGGATTTTTTTTTTCTGTGAGGTATTACAGTTGATGACTCAGAATTATCTGTTCAAATTAATTCTATTAGGAATATATTCACTGCTTTTTTCTAAAGCAGCAATTTATCACGAGTGAATACAGCACACTGATAAATCTCCCAGCACTGACAAAACATCTTCCCGGGATTTATTCCTGCGTGATCCTACAGACCAATTTCTATTTCCCACACATTCTGGGGTTCAGAGGAACGTGCTGGGGCTGCCGTGGGCTGGCAGACACGGAGGTCTGAGGAAGCTTGCTGCATAATTAAGAGATAATAGCGCTATCTCCGTGTTTTATGAGGCACTAACGCCGTCCCCGAGTGAATAAACCACGGAGTGAGGGAGCTGGAGCCCTGCCAGGAGCTGGGAAACAGCACCATTACATCAGCGTGCTGGCAGGCTTTAATTGAATCAAATTCCATGTGCGTTCCTGAAAATGGGATGGGAAACAACGCCGGGGCTGGAGAATCCAATGTGCCGACTGGTGGGGTCAGGATTTTGGGGCCTCGCTGTGGGATGAGCTCCCGCCCCACACTCCTGCCTGGGATCTGAGAGATTTTTGAGGAGTGGGAGACGCTGAAATGAGAAAAGCCACAGATAGTGTCAGAGCAGGGGATGCTGATGTTATCCTCAGCGCCGCTGTCGCTTCTCAGGCTCAGAACAGGGGATTAAGGCAAAAAAAGAACCTAAAGAAATGAGCTGTAAAGCAAGAAGCTGATATTGTGGTGCCTGGTGCACCTGTGATCGTTATCACTTTTCTCTGGAAAGGACAGATGGAAAGGATGTGGGAAGATATGACAGGATATGGGATGTGGGATGGGATGTGGGATATGGATATGGGATATGGGATATGGGGTATGGATATGGGATATGGGATATGGGATATGGGATATGGGATATGGGATGGGATAGGGGATATGGGATATGGGATATGGGATATGGATATGGGATATGGGATGGGATAGGGGATATGGGATATGGGATGGGATATGGGATATGGGATATGGGATATGGGATATGGGATGGGATAGGGGATATGGGATATGGGATGGGATACGGGATGGGATATGGGATATGGGATAGGATACGGGATGGGATGTGGGATGATGTGGGAAGATGTGCTGCCCACACCCTGGAAAAAGTTGGGAAGTTATCCATGAAGGCAAGACCTGGGTAGGCACCGGTGCAGTTCCTGAGACAAATGTCCATGACATTCAGTCCTGACAGCTCTGCCCAGATTTCCGGATAAAGGAAATATTTAATCGAAATATTTGGACACAGGCGCCTACTTCCACCAGCAACTGGATGGAGGCCACTAATTTTGTTTGTATAAAAGAGCAAACAGGTGTCAAACTGTCACAGTTTTGGTCAAAATCCAGCTTTTGAACGATGATCCAAAGGAAAGTCTGGGGGTATGTGGTGATTGATCCCCGGCTGTACCTCAGCCCCGTGGAAAGGGCTCAGGGAGGCAGAATGGAGTGCACCTATTTCTTTGGAAGATTGAATAAACTGATAAAAATGCTACTCCTGCCACAGCCACCAGCTCAGAGCTCCACTTTCAGCGCCAGTGGCAGTAAATACTTGCAAGTTATCAACAGTCTTTGCATCATATTGGTCAGAGATGCTGCAGAAATTCAGATTGTGGCATCCAGCAAAACCAGAAACTACTGTCGGGAATTGAAATTGAAATAAAGTAAGAATGAAATAAGAACGAAACAAGAATAATCTTACACTTCTTTGTTCCTGTAACTGCTTCAGAAGACCAAGCTGCACATTCTGCTTTGATGCTCCAAAGCTGTGAAATATTTGCAAGGGGAACACAAAATTAATCAACGCAACTGATTAAGACAATCAGTCAAAGTATTTTAGTATAAAACCCAGCATTTTTTAGCTGAAAAGTTAATGTGAGACCACTCTTTTGAGATGTTCATTAAAAATGGAACAATTTCCTAACTAGTCCTATTAAATACTTCTCTCACTGGACTCAAGCAAACTTAGTAGAGCAACGTCCTTCCCAACATTTAATTTCTATATGCAGTAGACACTTTTCAGTAAATGTGGCCTGATTTAGGTACTCAGGAAGGTCTAATTTTACTCAAGAGTATAAAATTAAGATTTGTTCAAGACAGAGTAAAACTGAAAATAATGTCAGGTTTCCCCATAAAGAACATTTTGCTCTGTGGGTGAACAGGGCCAGGAAGGAGGTGGAGAGTGCTGTTCTGGCTGTCTCTGATCCACTCATAACTCTGATTTTTATGCCTGGATTTTATTCATGGCACTCACTGTGACACAACAACACCCTGGGGCGGAGCACTATCCCATATTCCCAAAACTCCCATAGGGAAGCAAAAAGTCCACCCAAAAAAACATGGCAAAAAGCAGAGAGGGTCTGCATTATCCATGGCAGTCTTCTTTAACTCCTCATGCTTATTTTCAAGCAGAATATTTGCATTAATTAAATGTACACAGTAGATAACAGGAATGTGATATTAATGGCAGCTGGATAAGGAACCTATTGAACCATCAAACAATAATTCTTAACAAAATGTGTTTCTTAAAGATGTGCTGCAGATAGATTGGTAGATCCATCTGGAAATTCCCTCATTTTTGAGTGACAGAATATCCTGGTGGCTGATGCCAGACTGCTTCAGCAAGGGACTCAAAGGAATTTGTAACACAGACCAATTTCCTAATTTCCACCACTTTTCCACTGGTGGTTCCATCACCCTCTTGGCACAGCGAATAAACTGATCTAATGAAAGGATAAAAGAACAGTTGCTCTGTTTTATAAAATGATTATATCATTTCTCAATAGGCAAGATGAGAGATCAAAGGCCACAATTTATTTTTTTAAAGTTTTTTGCTGGGGTTTTTTTTTCCTATAAAGGAACTAATTATTGGCCAGCAAAATGGAATCTCTTGCTGGCAATCTTTCCTAGATCTTGCCCTCAAAACACTTTAAGACAGAACTGTGAAAACCAAAGTAAATATAAGCACCCTCTTCTTTTAGTCCATAGTTCTTGTCATTTCCAAATATAAATTCACTTTCTCTTCTGCCCTTGAGGAGCTGGGCCATTTCATCCTGGCCTTTCTACTTGAGCTAATCAGTACTTTTTGTCAATGTTTTTTTTTTGTCCAATTTTCTGCATTTTCTCTTCTGCTTAATTGGAACCAAAATAGTTTGGATGGCTGAACTGAATGGGAGTAATTTTTGCCCATTCAGCACAATCCTGCTGCCGTCCTTCCACACTAAATGAGAGATGTTAGAGTTCAAGCCTTTCATCCCTCCAGTTTTCTCTCCCTCGGCCAAGAAAATCTTTTTCATTTTGCAGCTTCCCAAAAGATTTTTGCTTAGCTGCTGTTTTGAGGTGATATTTGCAATCTAGGAGCTGATAGAACAAGCAAAGATGTAAATATTTTCCTGCTGGTAAGAGCTGATTCATTGAAATGGAAATGATTTGTGCAAGAGCATCGTGTCTTGGCCAATATTTGTGTCAGAAACGAGGAGCAAAAGTAATTTAAAAACAGGTGCTCTGCATTGCTTTGTTCTACAATGTCTTTTTCTCATTAAACTTATTTATATTCTGTGTAACCTTTGCAATGAACAGAATGTAAGAGTGCAATACAAGACATAACACGCACGACTTTAACCTTATCAGCTTCACAGAACTCAAACCATTCCCTCCCTGGAAGGGGATGGGGGTGGGCGTTGGTATTCCTTCTTTTGAGACTGTTTAGGAAAAAAACCCAAAATTAAAATCACTTTGGTATCTCACCTAGGAAACTCAA
Organism: Origma solitaria; assembly: GCA_013397895.1. Classification (NCBI taxonomy): domain Eukaryota; kingdom Metazoa; phylum Chordata; class Aves; order Passeriformes; family Acanthizidae; genus Origma; species Origma solitaria. Next base: position 1,372,892 of record VZRL01002082.1, read on the forward strand.
AAGACCTAACAAGCTCCAAAATAATGTCCCAAAACTGAGTTGTGCCAGGCTGAGCTTTCACACCTGAGCAGCCACAGGATGGGAATAATTCCTCAGTGACTTGTACCATTGAATCAATTCTGAATTGATTATTTCTCGATGATTTGTGTCACTGAATCAATTCTGAATTGATTATTTCTCGATGATTTGTGTCATTGAATCAATTCTGAACAGATCATCCCTCGATGATTTGTGTCATTGAATCAACTCCGAATTGATCATCCCTTGATGATCTGTGTCACTGAATTGATTTGGTGTCATTTAAATCAATAATTGGTTCCCCAATGGGAGCTGCAGGATGCAGCTGCTGCATCTGAGCTGCCCCAGGGCTCCTGTTCATCCTCACCCCCAATGCCTCCTCAAAACCTGACCATTTTGGAATTTGCCACCCCCTTGACATGTCCCAGGCATTTCCCTAAGAACAAACCTGGCTGAACTTGCACAAAAACCAGTGCAGAATGGAGAAACAAGATTCATTTTTCCCATATTAGACTTGGCAACAAAAATACCTCACGCTGTGTTGAAGTGAAGATGACGAACAGAAGTCGGGAGAGTGAGTGAATAAACTTAATTTTTAGCTGCTCAGACGCAGCACAGAAATTTCAAGAGGTGATTGAAGAAGAACCCTTGTAAGTGGAACTGAGCCATGGCAGTGAGGAGAGCTCTGTGCCCTTGAGTGCTCCTTCTGCAGAGGAACCATCATCCCACAGAGCTGCTCTGGGCTTTCCTGAGAGCCTCCATGGGTCCTGGAGCCTCATCCTGGATGGGGAGGCACCGACTGAGCTCCTGAAAAACCATCCCAGGGCCTTTCCCTGCCCAGCAGAGCAAGCGAGGGCTGGAGAAGGCAACTCAAGGCTGTGAACAAAAGCTCCACTTTGGGGATGCTCAGCCAAGGCAGAGCTCTGCAGGAGCTGGGCAGAATTCCGCTGGTGTCGAGTGGGATTTGGACCAAAATTATAATATCTGAAGAGATGGAGGTGGAAGCCTGGGAGAAGGAATTAAAGCTGTTGTCATTTGTAACTTATAGCAGCCTTGAGAGGATCTAAAAGCCTCCAAGGAGCTGGGGAGGGACTTTGGACAAAGGATGGAGAAACAGGACAGGGGGAATGGATTAACACTGCCAGAGGGCAGGGCTGGATGGGATTTTGGGAAGGAATTGCTCCCTGTGAGGGTGGGCAGGCCCTGGCACAGGTGCCCAGAGCAGCTGTGGCTGCCCCTGGATCCCTGGCAGTGTCCCAGGCCAGGCTGGACAGGGCTTGGAGCAGCCTGGGACAGTGGGAGGTGTCCCTGCCATGGCAGGGGTGGGAATGGATGATCTTCAAGGTCCCTTCCAGCCCAAACCATTCCATCATTCTATGAATTGCAGAAGAAACTCAGGCTGGAATGAGCATTTTTAGCTCAAAGTGGTCAGTTGAATTTTGGTGACTTGACCACAATTTAGCACACTACTAAAATTATTTCAATGTTTTACAAGAAATTATAGTGTTTTTTACAGTTTCAGAGTTTCAGTACCTTTATACTGCAGGTATCAAAACCAGTTGCACAACTCCTTTTATTTCAGGGCAAATATACTTTAAAATGGAATTATTCATCCAGACGCTTGGTTTTGAATAAAGACATATATATATGCACCCTTAAAATGCAGCGATAAAATAAATTGAAGGTACTTCTTGTCTGGCAGATTTCAAAGTGAAGTCATGAATTAATAGAAGCTGTGCTCTTCACCAAAAATATTCATAGAAGCTGCGTTTTTAATTCCCAGAGCATCTCTGTGATGCTCTGCAGCTCTGTGGATGCACGAACAGGAATATCTAAGCAGGAGAGGTGTGTGAGGAGGATTGGGGGAGGTGGATGGGAGGGATTAGAGCCTGGAGGGCTCTGGCATCACCCCCCGAGCTGCTCACAGCGATGTGCGGGGCAGGTGTCACCTCCTGGGAGGACAGGTGGCACTTTTGGGGCTTAAATGACAAGTGTAGGCTGTAAATGGGGTAAATCAGTGTTTTCCCACCGTTCTGAAAATTTGATATGGGTTTATGACGATGAGTTGGCAGGTTACACAAACCGAAAGCCAAGCCTGAGCACTTGTGGTGTGTCAGCATCATGGGCGAACAGAGGAGATCCACAAGTGAACATTCCGGGAGGGACTCACCCTGCAAATGCAGCTCTTCCTGCAGAATCACCGTGCTGGGAACACGTTCTGCACCCGAGGGATCCATGGGGCAGAAAAAGGTGAGATTCTGCTGCTGCTCTTGAGTCCTCTCTGAGCATCCCTGGCCTGGGTATCGGCTGGGGCTGGCTGGGATGGAGCTGGAACCACCACTGCCTCACCAGAGCCCTGTCCGAGCATCCCTGGGAGCAGCGAGAGAGCTCTGCCTCCTCCTGCTCCATCCCCAGGGACCAAACAGCCAGAGATGGTGAACTCCTTCCTGGGATTAAGTTAAAATTGGTCTGAAAATGAGTATTACAAACGATCACTGCCGCAGCAGAAGCACAAACTTCAGCAGGTTCAGAGAAACCTGTGAAGAGCAGCAAGGCTAATCTCATTTCCCACTCCTTTTCTGTTCGTGGGGGCTGGAAAAGCTCTGCTCCAGGTGCTGATTTGGTCTCAGTCTCTCAGGTCTCTTTGTTGTGAATGTGATCTCTTTAGAGCATGGAGGATAAGATTCAGCAGGAGATGAAAACACATGTTCCGGCGAGCTGCAGCTCTGCCCTTTGGCCATGCTGCTCCTCTGCCCTTCGCCCGCACAACAAAGCCCAGGAAGTTCTTCAAAACTGGGGAAAAAGAAAAAAAAAAAAAGCTGATTTTGTTTACATTAAAATTAATGAACACACAGGTTGGCCTTTAATCTCCAAAAGTCACAGTATTTGCTCGAAAGGACAGTTCCTCACAGACAGACCAGGCCAGTTTAAAAAATTCAGCAGTTACAAAAATCTTTTTTTTGGAGCAAGTAGCAGACACAGGGGAGGTCTGTTTGTCCAGCTCTTCCCTTTCTTTTGTCTCCTCTCCTCAGCCTCTTTTTCTTCCTCTCCCCAACACCATAAGCCATTTTTGCTGAAAAAGAAATTGCCAAGGACGTGTGTGGCAATGATGCTGATGCCATTCTCATGTTCATCTTTGTGCATTACTGCTATCACACAGCACATTCTCAGCTCTGTCTACAGGCTCATTTATTTCCTAATTTGTCTTTGAGAATGCAAAACCTACAAATATTATAGCTAAATTTATTTTTTTTTTTTTAAATAGAAAACTGGGCTTAAAGATGTTATATATTTCATGAGTGTGCTGGGAGATAGACAAGATGAAATAGATGAATAATTCTGTACTTCAAAGGACAGCAAATTATTTGCAGGGGTCAGGAAGCAATGCCAGGTTCTTTCTTTGTGGGGAAAAGATCAGATTTACTGGGAGCATGGGAAATCTTTCCCCATGTTTTCTGGGGAATGACAACACCAGCAAGGGGGAAGATGAGACATTGCTTCCCATGGATCCAGGACATGCCATGGAAGCCTGATTTTAATGGAAAATAACCCAGCATCATTTCCACATCCATAATTTCATAACCCCACGGTTTGGTGTTATGAAAGGAAGGGGTCTGTTGCACCCAGGGGATCCCAAAATATCAGCAGCAGTGTTGGATTTCCCATCCCAAACCACTGGCTCACCATCAGGGAATGGATAATCTGATGTGATCACACCCCTTGTCACCTTTTCGCTGGTTTTAGAGATGAGGCAGACACGGTTAAAGGGATAAAAGGGTTTTATCTCGGTATTTAGTAGGATCTGAGGCGCACAGCTCTGCAAAGGTGGAACACACCGAGATGCACACCCCGTATGATGTGTATACAATTTTATAGACCTCACAAATTAGCATATCTGTGCAAAATCCCCCAATAAGAAACTTAATAAATGAAGTAATCATCCCCCCTCTTCTAATTACCCCCATCCCCCAAATGGGGCTAGAGCCCAGTTTACAAAATATGTTCCAGAGAGAAGGTTTCAACCAAGGTTAAAACCTTGAGTTTTGAGGTAGCACAGAGCTCTCTGGCCCCTTACTGTGAATATTTGGTTTTTCTGCCTTGCAGAAGCCCAAAACTAAACCAGACTATCAGACTACAGAAATTACAAGCATGTAGGCTAGGGGTACAAAGAATGTATAAAGGGTACAGAAAATATATAAAATATATAAAATATATAAAAAGAAAAGGCAAAAATCTTCAGGCATCACCCTGTGCCCTCAGGACACTTCAGGACAGGGCCAAGGCCTTTTATTCTCACCGTGGCACCCTGGCATTTGGGCTGCCAGGCCTAATGGGGAATGAGCGGCTGCCTTAATGATAAAACAATATTCCAGGCTGAGCTCATGCCTCGCAATAACTGAACCCCGCTCCTGGGACAGCTCTGGGGATCTTCAGCGTGAACAAAAAGAGTCCTGCAGTTTTCTCATTTAATTAGATTTAAATCTATGGGGACTAGCAGCGCATGGCTCTGGCGTATGATTTTTTTGAGTAGTTCTTTGCAGCTTAATGTCATTGTGAAGTAGTTTTTAATCAGCAGACAGTCTCGACTGGAAGTGAGGCTGACACCTCGTTACCTTTAGAGAAGGAATTGTATTAATTGCAGCACTAAGTACAGGGGAAATATCCAGAGTGACATGGAGTAACAAACACCCGACAGGAGCACAGGGCTCAAAAGCATTTCAGAATTTCCTCTTATGAGCTGCACTTGTGGTTTTCTGGAAATTCTTTATTGGAAGAGCTCACTTTCATCTGGTTTTATTGTTGCAAACCAAATTATTGTGGGGTATATTCTACATGAGGCTGGAACTTGGGAGTATTTCAGAAACATCTGCTTTCTAAAACACCTCAAACATTCGTGGGTTGAAGGGAAACTGCTTTCAGTGCTGTTTTATGGAGAAACACAATTTCTGTGTGCTGGAACGAGTTGCAAACACAGATAATGATAGAGATATAAATATAGAGATAAAAAAATACCTGCACCGCATGAGTCAGTGTTTCCTAAAACCAATTTCTGCTGAACTGCTCCTGACCAGGAGCCATGCAGCAGCAGAGCACAGGGAATGGAATTATTCATGTTGCATTAACACAACATTAGGCAGGAATGGCTCTAATTGCTACATCCAGGACCCTTTAAGTTGAGCATTTCTGAGCATGGCATGGGATCCTTTATGTAATACAGCTCCTTTTAATGTAGGGAAACCCTCAGAAAATAACTCCCAAATACAAATCTGGCTCTGTAATAAGATTTTAAAGCCCCAGTGTGCACAGAGATGCTTGTTAGGGATCCAGACAAGGTGACAACACATCTGACAGTTTATTGCCACCTCTGTGCTGTCCTCTCTGTCATATCTTATTTACTGATTACTCCTGGTCACAGAGTCACAGGATGGTTTGGGTTGGAAGTGACCTTAAATCCCATCCCATCCCACGCCTGCCATGGCAGGGACACCTCCCACTGTCCCAGGCTGCTCCAACCCTGCCCAGCCTGGCCTGGGACACTGCCAGGGATCCAGGGACAGCCACAGCTGCTCTGGGCACTGTGCCAGGGCCTGCCCACCCTCCCAGGGAGGAATTCTTCCCAATATCCCATTTATCCCTACCCTCTGGAAGTGTTAATTCACTCCCCTGTGTCCTGTCACTCCATGCCCTTGTCCCAAGTCCCTAAGTAAATTTTGCCAACCAGACCCACCAAAACAAGAGGCAAAAAGCAAAGCCAGAGGCTCTTCCTGGCCCTCTTGCTCCTGTGAAAAGCATGGGAAATTTCTGATGCTAATCCAGGGGAGATGCAGGACTGGTGAGCCCGGGAGGCACCAAAAACCACAGTAGTGACCAGGGACAAAGTGTGACAAAAGCTGAGAAAAGCAGGAGAGGAAATTTGTGGCTGAAAGGCACAGACAGAAAGGAGACCTGGAGAAGTGAAGGGCAGAACTCTGCAGAGCTGTAATTGAAAACAAAGATACCTTCCAAAACCAGGGGAAATGTCTGCAGAGACAGCAGGTAAAACAAACCTGCCCAAAACCACAGAAAAGGCTAATTAGAGGCACTGCAGAAGGAGCAGACTTTCACCCCTGCAGCTCCTACAAGGAGCAGGCAGCTCTTGCTGAGCTCTGGTGTTTGTTAACAAATAGCTCTGCCCTGCCTGCCAATCCACATCAGCCTCACCCAGGCCGGGGACAGCTCCCCACTCAGCATCCTGGTGTGAAATTGTCAGCAAAATAACATCGCTGCCCCTTCCAGCTCCTGCCAGGGCACCTTTGTTCTGCCCTGCTCCTCCTGCAGGGCTGCGAGCTGGAGCATTGCGGGGGGAAGCAGCGATCTGCTTATCAACAAGATAAAGGCAGGGATTAAACTGGCTTTGTGTTTTTTCCTCCATATCCTGGTGTTTCTTGAACTTGTAAAGGACTCCTTCATTCTGTGTCCAGGCTGTGCTCGGAGCCGTTTCCAGCGGAGTCCTCGTGGCTGCCCATCAGGTGGTTTTGCTGAGACAGAAAGATCCAATTTGTGGCTCCCGGCGTGTCCAACCAGCCCGAGCTGGCTTTGTTTGGACAGCTCTGCCAAGGAGACCCGAGAGGGCCCCAGGTTAGCAAATTGCTCTCTGTGTGTGGAGATCTTATGGATTTTATGCTGGCAAAAAACCTCTCGAAGTTGTCTCTTTTCTGCCGAGGGACAATCCCAAATTTGTGCTGTGGATGTTTGACAGATGTGCCACAGCCCACGGAGCTCTCCTCTGCCCAAAGGATGGCCCAGGACACCTCAAGGGCAGCACCCAGAATTTGCGCATGCCATAAAAGGGTTTTTTTTTCCCCATCTAATTAGGCATAACCACCTTGATTTAAAAAATCTGCAATCAGTGGCAATTAATGCACTAAAAATCAAGGATTCGAGTCAATATTTAATGGCTGTGTCACAGAGCAGTGAGAATTGGATCAATTGAAGGTGGCAGGCTACAGTGGAAAAAATAGAATCTGCTGTTGGAATGAAAGGTGATGTCTAAGAGCTAAACCCCATGTGATGCAATTTTAAACCTTGGGAGAAACTTTCCAGGCTAAGGAGTGCCTGAATTGAGTGGTTTTGTGTGGGATGCTGCTGCTCTTTCCATACACATTTTCTATTTCTGGCATAATACATAAATCAGTGTCACAACAGAAAGAGAAAATTACGCACGCTTAGAGCAAAACATCAAATTACCTCTTTATGGGCTATCTGCTTCTTAGATATTATTTAGAAAGCATGAAATAAAATAGCAGAGCTGTCTTGGAGCTGCATACAGCAGAGGAATGGAGACAGGTTAGCCAGAGGTGAAATCTTTACACTCAGAGTTGGTGAATAATCACATCTGAGCATCACCTTTGTGCCTTCTGTTGTCAGGAAAATGCAGACTTCCTCTTCCTTGGACAACAGAGGACAAATCTCCTTCAGTATTTGCTTCCCACTCTGCAGAGAGAGCAGAAAATACCTCGAGCTGGAGTCTGGAGAGAGGGACAGCTCTGACTTTGCTGTGCTTTCCTGGGACACCTCAAAGGAAGAGCTTGGGAAGCGTTCGATAGCTCAAGGGTGGGCCTGAAAAAATCGTCTGAATCTCTGAGAACTCTTATCATGATAGGGGCAAATAGATAAGAGCCACGATTTTTGAATATGCTTCCTACATTTGTAATATTCACCTCATCTCGTGTGAAATTTTTACCTGAATGTAGAAATAAGTAAAATTTCTCGTTCACAACAAGCTTTGCAAAAAATGTCTGTCTCCTTCCAGGTGTGGGTTGAGAGAACTTTGCCTGGCCAGGTTTTTTCACTGAAAATGGAACCTCCTTTGCTTTCTGTCCATTTTATCCATCCAAAGCAGCCAAGAGGAGATAACAGCATGGATTTGATACCTGATCATCTCAGAGACATGAGGACATTTATCTGGGGAAAAACCCAAAAATGATTGCATTGCACTAATATTGTCCAACCTGTTGTTATCATCTCACGGATGAGTGGAAAATGAAGTTTTTTCTGTGGGAACACTTTTTCTACAGTGCACCAAATATTGAAGGGAAATCATTCCACAATAACAAAAAACCAACACCAAAACTTGCTGCAGGACACATTTATGAAATATTTTGCACCAAACTTTCTTAGCCTAAGGTGCCAATGTTTGCAGTTCCACTCTGACTCATTTGGGAAAGATTGATATGCTGATGGTGCTGCCCATAATTCACATTTTCTTGACGGCATTAGGAATAAATGGGCTCTGCAAAGAATTTTAGACCTTAGTAAAATACAGTATTGTCAGCCTTTGGAGGCTTAGGAAAGTTATTTTGTAAAGAACATTTTAAGATATTTAAATATAGAGAAAAATCTGCTTCTTTCCTCACCGTGAGAAATACAATTTTTTAAAAGGCGGTGCATTTAGAGCCTGATTTGTGCGGATCTCACCTTTCCTCCCCTCTGTGCCCTTATCGTTGTGAGGAGGATAAAAGCCACAGCTCATCCTCTCTAAGCCCAGCCTTGAGGTTTAATACACTGTAGGCCTAGCTCATAAAAAGTGTTTTACCTCTCTCTTTCCTAAAAGAGAGTCCAAGGGATAATCCAATTATCAACAGTGTATGGCTGTATAGTTATATCCGAAGAGTTTCAGTTTTGTTGGAAATAATTTTTGAATGGTGTTAATATCAGGGACAACCAGGTTTCCTGTGAAGAAAAATAGGATTTAAAAAAAAAAAAAGGATTGAAAAACTGTCCAAAAAAAAAAAAAAAAAGAAAAAAGAAAAAGAAGAAGAAAAAAAAAGGAGATTTTGCTGTATCTTCTGATGTAAAGAGGTTGATAGAAATGTATTCCAGCTTTATTTCTTCAAGCAGAAAAGAGCAGAGAAGAAAGCTGCTACTTTTCCTATTATAACAAAATCAAGGTTTAATGACTTCAGTTTGAAATAAATAAATAAAATCTAGCATTGAAGCACTAAACCCGAACAAGAACATGCCACGTGATTTTCAAAATCGCTCTCGTTGTAATTCAATGCCAATTAAACCTCAATAGATGTGTTAATTTCAGAAACAAGGAAAAGTTCTTTCCCATTGCTTATTGGTGTTTGTACACATTTCTTCTGTGAGAAGTTAATTTGCAATAATTGTGATTTCAGAACAGTTTGGAGGAAGAAGCAGAGGCAGCTTCGTACCTCTCTGTAAATACCCTTTTTTCCAGGATTAGCATCTGGAGCTAAGCTCTAAATACACAACACATTTTCAGGTAAGGTTTTCTCATCCAGGACGAGGCTCCATTTGCTCCCATGGTCCAGAACATCTCCTATTATTTAAAATATCAGCAGATTGCATTCCCAACCTTGTCCTGACGAGTGGCCCTCCCACCCTGTAGGAATGCAAAAGTCCTCTTGTGAGCAGCCTGGTCTCACCCAAAATTCCCCGAGAGGGGAGCTGGGCTGCTCCTGCTGCTTTTAAATAAATAAAGAAAGAAAGAAAACAATGGGGCTTTAAATAAAAAAATAAATACAGCAACAGGACCTGAAAATAAATAAATAAAGCAATGGGACCTTAAATAAATAAACAAAACCATGGAACTTTATATAAATAAATAAATAAAGCGATGGGACCTTAGATAAATAAATAAAGCAATGGGACCTTAAATAAATAAACAAAACAATGGGACTTCAAATAAATAAATAAATAAATAAATAAAGCAATTGGACCTTAAAATAAATAAATAAAGTAATTGGATTTTAAAAGAAACGAATCAATTGGACCATCAAATAAATAGATAAAGCAATGGGACTAATAAATAAAAAATAAAGTATTTGGACCTTAAAATAACTGAATAAATAAAGCAATGAGACTTGCTTTAAAGCCCCATTGCTTTATTTATTTATTTAAGGTCCCTTTTTAAAATTTATTTATCTAAGGTCCCATTGTTTTATTTATTTATTTATTAAAAGTCTAACTGCTTTATTTATTTATTTATTTATTTATTTATTTAAAGTCCGGTAGCTTTATTTATTTATTTAAGGTCTTGTTGCTTTATTTCTTTATCGAAGGTCCTATTGCTTTATTTATTTATTTATTTTGAGGTTGTATTGCTCTATTTATTTATTTAAAGTCCCACTGCTTTATTTATTTATTTATTTTGAGGCCTAAAGGCTTTATTTATTTATTTAATAGTCCCATTTATTTATCTAAGGTCCTATTGATTTATTTATTTATTTTCAGGTCC
>VZRL01002085.1:9007-29485 GCA_013397895.1 Origma solitaria
GGTGGGGCCGGGCCGGGCCGGGGCGGGAGGGGGGCTGGGGGGGACAAAGGGACCCATTCGGGGTCACTCCCGGCCGCGGGTGTGGGAGAGCTGTGGAGCTGGGACAGCGTCCCTGGGTGTGGCCACCTCTGGTGTCCTGTTCTGGTGTGTCCATCTCTGGTGTGTCCATCTCTGGAATGTGTCCGTCTCTGGTGCATCCACCTCTGGTGTCCATTTCTGGTGTGTCCATCTCTGGGATGTGCTCACCTCTGATGTGTCCATCTTTGGAGTGTGTCCATCTCTGGAATGTCCATTACTGGAATGTGTCTATCTCTTGATGTGTCCATCTCTGGTGTGTGTCCATCTATGGAATATGTCCATCTCTAGCGTGTCCGTCTCTGGTGTGTCCACCTTTGGAATGTCCATTTCTGGAATGTGTCCGTCTCTGGTGTGTCCATCCCTGGCTGTGTCCATCTCTGGAATGTGTCCATCTCTGATGTGCCCATTTCTGTGTCCATCTCTTGATGTGTCCATCCCTGGCTGTGCCCATCTCTGGTGTGTCCACCTCTGGAATGTTCATTTCTGGAATGTGTCCGTCTCTGGTGTGCCCATCTCTGTGTCCATCTCTCTGGAATGTCCATCTCTCTGGAATGTCCATCTCTGGAATGTCCATCTCTGGAATGTCCCTTGGCTTGCCGTTGCTTTGGCCGAGGCGCTGGGCGATTTTTGGGCCCCCAGAGTGACCAGCAGCTCAGGATCTGCTCAGTCCCTGTTTGGTGACCCTGGTGACCACAGCCACATGTGGTCCTGCTGCTGTCCAGCTCTCCCACGCTCACTCCCCTGGGTTTGGTGGCCCGAGCTGACCACAGAGGTGACCACAGAGGTGACCACAGCCACGCGTCCCCACTGTCCAGCTCTCCCAGGTCCTGTTTCAGCTCCACGTCCCTCCCTGGCCGTGTCCCCTCCCCGTCCCACCCCACCGCAAGTTCATCACTCATCAGCAGAGCTGAGGTTGGCGATGGATCCATAAAACAGAACGAAACCAACGAAAAACAAAACCCAGAAATTACGTCTGACTTTCATACATGAACGAAAGAAACAAAACAGAAAAACGAAAACAAAACAAAACAAAAGCCCAAAATAAAACCCGTCCCACCCCAAAATCCTGGAATGTCTTTTGAAAACACACAATAGGCAAATTTCTACAGTTCATCCCCCCTCCCACTTTTTTCTTTTTTTTTCTTTTTTTCTTTTTAATTTTTTAAATTTTTTTTTTTACTAGCACGGCACTCACTGTGGGTTTTTTTTTCTTTAGTATTTAAAAAAAAAAAAAAGGTAAACTTCCCTATAAACATACAGCACATGACCAAATTTTTTTTTCCAGCTAATGTACAAAGTGCGACCACGAGGGGAAGGTCAGAGAAGAGCTATTTTTTTTTTTTTGTTCCTCTAGGAATTCTATTTACAGCTGTCCACGGACTTTCTGGGGAAGGTGATTTGGCAGAGAGGTTTCTGCAGCGCTCCCTCCTCTTCGTTTTGGGGGTTTTTTTTGGGGTCCTGCCCTCGGGGGAGGTGGCCGGGACCGACTGTCCACTGGAGAGGGGAGATAGCGGCGGGGTCAGGCGGGAGCGGGAGCTGAGCGATTCCATGGGCTTGGGTCTTTCCTTCCAGCCGAGCGGGAGGGCGTTCGGGCGGGAATTCCAGCGGGAAGGACGAGGGATTGGCACGGGGTGGGAGCTCCGAATTCCAGCGGGAAGGAGGAGGGATTGGCACGGGGTGGGAGCTCCGAATTCCAGCGGCGAGGAGGGCGCAGGCGGGGAGGTGCTCCCGGCTGGGATCGGCAGCGTTCGGCCTCTGAAATGCTGTTAAATATCCGAAAATCTCTTTTTTCAGCAGTGCTGGGAATGATGCTGAGGGAAACCCCAGCAGGTGCGGCCGGCACTGCTCCTGCTCGTGGAGACACCCTCGGTCCCTTCGGGGCTGCTGTTGGGAATGACATTTCGGCCAGGGCTGGAATTCCCGGGAGTTTCTGTTCCTTCAGAGCTCAGGGATTGGCTCTGGAGCGCCAGCACCGTAAATCAGCAGTGGCTTTGCCGCTCTCTGAGATCTCCAGAGCGGAGCAGGGAGAGGCCTCGGGGTCACGCCTTGGGATCGCCCGACCAGTCCGGGGCTTTGGGGCTCCTCCGTCCCCTCCGGAATTGTGTCCCTTTGGCCTTGCTGGCTGCAGGTGCCACGCACTGCCCCGGGAGGGGATGTGGGGATGGAAATTCTTCCAAAGCTCCATGATCTCGGGGATGATCTGGCTCTCCGCGTGATCTGCACGAGCAGAACTGGGATTTTTGGAGCTCCTGGATGCAGGAGCCACCCAGGCCCGGAACTCCTGCATGAGACAAGCCATGCTGGAGCAGGAAAATCCTCCTGGGAATGTCGAGCTGGCTCTGCCGGAGCCGGGAAGCAGAGCTGTGGGATGCCGGCAATCCAAGCCCTCCTCTGGTCGGGACAGGTGAACGTGTCCGGGTGGCTCCAGGGACAGTGACCTGGTGGCTCGGGATGGATGGTGAGGGGACACGGCAGGGGAACAGCCCAGGGAATGTTCCGGCTGCCAAAACACCTCAGATGGCTCGGGAAGGGTGGAAGGGGCAGAAGAGAGAACGAGGGAAAACTGGAGCAGAACTCCTCCCACCGCCGGGTCCCTCAGTGGCCAAAAGCAGATTTTGCTGTCCTAGAGCAGAGATCTAAAGAGGTTCAGTGCACCCCAAACCCTGACAGCCCCTGGGGGACACCGACCTCTGCCTGTGGCCACCGGCCCTCAGCTCCTGCTCCATCCCAGGACAGCTTTCCCGGCCCTCTCCATGCCAAATCCACTGAACCAGCACAGGCAGGTGAGGAACAGCCTCTGTACCATGGGATATCTGCCTGGGAATCACCAAGGATCATCCCCACAGGCAAAAAGAATATTTCATGAGGATCGTCCCCACAGGCAAAAGGAAAATATTTCACGCCTCAGCAGTGACCTGGTGGTGTTGGCTGGGCTGGTCCGAGTAGGGACGGGAGGTGACACAGAGGCAGGAGAGGAGAAAAGTGAGAGGATAAATGCAGGGAACAAGATCTGGCTGAAAGGGGGACACAGGGAGGCTCCAGCAGCAGAGGGAAGGGATTGTGGGAGTGGGCTGTGCAGAGGGGTGGGAGTTGGGGAGGGATGGATGGATGGATGATGGATGGAGGGATGGAGGGATGGATGATGGATGGATGGAGGGATGGATGGATGGATGGAGGGATGGATGATGGAGGGATGGAGGGATGGGGTAAACATTCCCCCAGGAATGGGAGAAGAGGGAATGCCTTGGGAAGGTAAATCCATCCCTGCAGTGCAAGGAGGGGCAGCTGAGAGCCCTTTCCTTCCTCAGCTCACCCCTGGCTCCACGTCCATCCCCGGGCAGGGGCAGCACCTCCAGCCCCATCTCCGTCCCCTCCCGGATGACTCCTGGGGCTCTGTGCTCAGAGCTCTGCCCCTGCGCTCTGCTCTGTGCTCCCGTGGCCAGCTGGGGGACAGAAGGGCCACCAAGAGCCCTCGCTGTGTCCCCCAGGCATGTCCGGTGTATCCGCAGCCCTTCCTCGCGCCAGGCCAGCCCTGTCCCCTCTCCCGCTGCTCCGCTGATGGCATTGGTGACGATCCGCTCTGAATTGGTCCCTCGGAGGAGAAGCAAACACTGCCCGTGCCCTCTGGCTCCGCTCCTCCCGCAGCTGTTCGCGTTTCCTGAAGGTCCCAGGCTGGCTGGAATTCCGCCCTGCCCCTGCTCAGCAGCAATCCGGCCCTGCTTTGGGAAGCCACCAGTGAGGAGGGAGGGTAGGCTGGGCTGGGGAAATCTGCTGTCTCTTGAATAAAAGTTTTTCTGGTTCTGTTCGTCCTTGCGGTTTGTTTGTTCGTTCGTTTGTTTTTTTTTAACAAGTTCTTACATTTGGTCCATAGGTTCTTCTGTGGTCCCGATTTACATCACCCTTAATGCTCAGCTTAGTTATTCCTTCCTATACAACATTCACCAAATTTACAGTGACCGAAAGAAAAGGAAACAAAATGAAATATTTCTTTTTTCCCCCCTCCCTTTACAAAGAAAAAAACAAAAAAATCCCTCAATTTGGCTTTGACTATGCCAGCTACCTAGGGAACGGAAAGTCCAGAAGTGTGGGAATGCCATGGCCAGGGGGTTTGGAAGGAGGGCTAGGACCAGGGCTAATAATTGCCCCCAGTCCGTTGTCTCTGGCCACAGGAGGAGCCAGGCCCACGGGCCAGGCTTGCCTCCGGAATGCTCTGGAGGAGCCGATCCTCGGAGAGCCCCCCCGGCTCTTTCCCGGCGGGAGGGGTCGGGAAGGAGCAGGATCCCTGGAAGGCAGGCCGGGGGTGTTCTCTCTCTCTCTCCCGAGGTTCGGGGGGCTCTCAGTAGGCCTGGCCCGTCTCCACCGGGAGCAGCCCCAGCACGGCCGAGTGCTCGCCCAGCTTCATGCGGCGCTGCGTGGACAGGCTCACGTTCTTGGCCAGGTAATCCACGGCGGCTGCAGGGGAGGGAAAACAGCGATGGTGAGGACACGGCACCGAAATGGACATTCAGGGGGACAGAGCTTCCAGCCCCGCCGAGGGGGGGAATTCCACCATGGAAAGAGAGGGTTCCGAGGGAGCTGCCTGAAAATAACTAAAATTCCGCCATGGAAAAATGGGGTTCTGAGGGATCTGAGTGAAAAATTCCGCCATGGAAAAAGGGGGTTCTGAGGGAACCGCCTGAAAAGAGATAAAATTCCACCATGGAAAGAGAGGATTCTGAGGGATCTGAGTGAAAAATTATGCCATGGAGAAAGGGAGTTCCAAGAGAGCTGCCTGAAAAATTCCAGCATGGGAAAAGGGGATTCCGAGTGATCTGAGTGAAAAATTCCGCCATGGAAAAAGGGGGTTTCGGACTGATCTGCCTGCACAGAGCTAAAATTCCACCATGGAAAAAGGGGGTTCTGAGGGAACCGCCTGAAAAGAGATAAAATTCCACCATGGAAAAAGCGGGTTCTGAGGGAGCTGAGTGAAAAATTCCACCATGGAAAAAGGGGGTTTAGGGCGATCTGCCTTCACAGAGCTAAAATTCCGCCGTGGAAAAAGGGGGTTCCGTGGGAGCTGAATTCCACCATAGAAAAAGGGAGTTCTTCCTGAAAAGAGCTAAAATCCCACCATGGAAAAAGGGGGTTCCGTGGGAGCTGCCTGAAAAATTTCGCCATGGAAAAATGGGGCTCTACCTGAAAAGAGCTAAGATTCCACCATGGAAAAAGGGAGTTCTTCCTGAAAAGAGCTAAAATTCCGCCATGGAAAAGGGGGTTCCAAGGGAGCTGCCTGAGGCTGATCCCGAGCTGAAGGTTTGGGATAAACCTCCCAGGCTCCCCTCGCTGCTGCTGGAAGCGATTCCAGAGATTTCCGCGGAAGCTCTCCGGCTCTGGGCCCGGCTCTGCCTCGCCCTGCTGACTCACGGCTGCGAGCTCTGCCCTTCTCCATCCCAAGGAAAAGGGATGAGAATGCCAAGGAAGGGAGATCAGCCCCGGCACGGCGCGGTGGAGGTCCCGCGGCCGCCCCAGGGTGAGGGGACACGAGCGGGACAGGGCGGTGACAGCGCTCATTAGCCGGGCTTCACTCACGGCCCCCTCCCCGCCGCTAATGGCCCCAATTAGATTAATCAGGAGCTGGCAGGAGCTGCCCCGGCGGTGCCAAGCAGTAAACAAATCTCAGCCATCAGCGCCCTGTCAGCGCGGGCCCCAGAGGAGCTCCTTCGGAGCACCAATCCTGATTAGACTTGGCAGGTCCATTAGGATTCCCTTCACGCTCCCGCGTTCCATCGCCGGCATCATTAACGCGGCGCCGCACGGATCCTGATCCCAGCTCCCTTCCCGGCGGGATGGAGCGGCCCTGGGATGGAGCGAGGCGGCGGAGCCATCCCCGGATCCCGGAGTGAGCCAGCCCGGTGGAGCTCCGGGATCAGCCAGCCCGGAGGAGCTCCGGGATCCCGGGATGAGCCAGCCCGGTGGAGCTCCGGGATCCCAGGATGAGCCAGCCCAGAGGAGCTCCGGGATCCCGGGATGAGCCAGCCCGGTGGAGCTCCGGGATGAGCCAGCCCGGTGGAGCTCTGGGATCCCGGGATGAGCCAGCCCAGAGGAGCTCCGGGATCCCGGGATGAGCCAGCCCGGTGGAGCTCCGGGATGAGCCAGCCCGGTGGAGCTCCTGGGATGAGCCAGCCCGGTGGAGCTCCGGGATCCCGGGGTGAGCCAGCTGGAGCAGCACCGGGCTCGGGATGGTGGCTGTGGTGCCTCTGCCTTCCCCGGAGGTGTCGGCAGGGTTCCAGCCCCGGCTCCCGTCCGGAACTTTCCTGATATTTCAGGGAACCACATCAAGTGGAGGCCGCAGGGAGAGAGGGATTTCACTCCCGGCACACTGCGGGTGTGTGGGGGTGGCTCTGTCCCTGCTGTCACTCGTTCCAGGTGGTCTTGGGTGGCACTGGGGGAAGGAGGGGGGTGAGCAATTGGAGCCTGCAAAATCATGGAATTGTGGGCTCACTGAGGCTGGAAAAGACCTCTGGGATCATCGAGTCCAACCCTTGGCCCAGCACTGCCCAGCCCATCCCCAAGCCCCATCTCCAAGCACTGTATGCACAATTTTTGGGAACAATTCCAGGGATGGTGTCCCCCTGGGCAGTGCCTGACCACTTTTTCCCTGCACGAATATTCCCCAATATCCTACTCAAACCTCCCTCAGTGCTATTTGAATTTCCTTTTCTGCTGTCCCTGGGAGCAGAGCCAGACGTCCCAACCTCCAGCCAGGGAGGAGCTGGGTACCCGATGGCGATCCCAACCTCCTGGGAAACTCCAAATATTCCTTTCTGTGCCAGCGGAAAGAGTCCGAGGGCACCGCGGTATCCCAGGCCAGAAGTCAGGGATAGTTTGTTGGTTTAATGGGGCGGGAGCCAAAACAAAACCAGAAATTTACGGAAGGTCCTCCGGGTGTTTGTTTGTTTATTTAGATGAGAAAGTGAGGCTGGGTTTGTTTTTAGGAATAAGGAGAATTTGGGAGAGAGGGATTCTCTTCAGGCCAGGGCCAGAGGGCACCAAAGCCACAGAGATCCCCAAATCCTCCTGGGTTTGTCCCCTGTCACCCCGAGCCTGCCCCAACACCGTAACCCCAACTGATATTGTATGTTATATTATACTGTGTGCTATATTGTAGTATATTGTATTGTATTATATTGTATGTTATATTATATTGTATTATATTGTATTGTATTGTATTCTATTCTATTACATTATGTTATATATTATATTATATTATATTATATTATATTATATTATATTATATTATATTATATTATATTATATTATATTATATTATATTATATTATATTATATTATATCATATCATATCATATTATACCATATTATATCATATTATATCACATTATATTATATCATATCATATATATTATATTATATNATTATATTATATTATATTATATTATATTATATTATATTATATTATATTATATTATATTATATTATATTATATTATATCATATTATACCATATTATATCATATTATATCACATTATATTATATCATATCATATATATTATATTATATTATCTAAATAATACACTGTATTATCCAATTAATATATTTTATAATCTAAAAAGGACTTTTGATATTTCTGCTCTGCGTTGGAGAAGGAAGAAAGCTCTGATGGAGCTGTACGCGGATTAAATGACCTCGTGGAGGTGCCCTCACACCGACGGGCAGAACTTAAACGGAATTTGAAAGGGAGCGAAGAATCCAAAAGGAGGAGGAATTGGAATTATCTGCTGAGTGTTTAAACAGAATTTGAAGGGAAGTGAAGGATCCGAGAGAAGGGGAAACTGGAATTATCTGCTGAGCATTTAAACAGAATTTGAACGGAAGTGAAGGATCCGAGAGGAAGAGGAATTGGAATTATCTGCTGAGTGTTTAAACAGAATTTGAAGGGAAGTGAAGGGTCCGAGAGGAGGAGGAATTGGAGTTATCTGCTGAGCACAACACGCGCTGGGAAGGGCAGGGAAAAATGTTGTTCCAGCAAGGTCAACTGCACGTGAGGGGCTGCTCCGGCAGGACTAATTGCCAAGGAAAACTGCGGGGAGATTGTCACCGAGGGGGTGACAGAAACTGGGACGGGGGGCGTAGAAAACAACACAGGGTTGTGTGAGCAGCTCGGGTGAAAATCCCCGCAGCAAACCCAGACAAAACCTTCTTTCTCCTTCCTTCCTTCCTTCCCTCTCTCTCTCAAGCGCAGCTCGTCCCCTTATTTTATTTTTTACACACATGGGTGTGACTAACGCCTCGCCCAAGGGAATCTTTATTGGAAATACATGGTATCGGAATTTGTTTAAGATTTTTATCAATAGCACGTGTGTCCAGCCCCACATCCAGAAGCGAGGGGAAGGTCAGGGGGTCACAGATCAAACTCCCGACAAACAAAAAGAGGAGGGGCGGGGGGGGCCGCTATTGATCCCGTCTGCCGCCACAGCCGGTTCTCATTGAGCCCGAGGAGCTGAGGACATTAAAGGGCTGTGACTTTAGGGGAGGGAGCAAAGAGCCGCGGCCGAATGAGGAAAGGTCACCGAGGACACGCTGTGGGCAGCGGGGCCGCTCCCGCAGGAAGAGGATGCACCTTTAACCCTCGCCGGGTCACGGCGGAGCGCAGCGGAGTTAAATGCTGGGTTAGCGCGGCAGGTGAGCCCGGCCGGGCCGGGTGACACCGACAGGGACAATGAACACCCCCGGCCGGGCTGGGTGTCACCCACAGGGACAGCCAGAACCCCCGGCCGGGCTGGGTGACACCCACAGGGACAATGAACACCCCCGGCCGGGCTGGGTCTGACACCGACTGGGACCACCAGAACCCCCGGCCGGGCTGGGTGTCACCAACAGGGACAAACAGAAGTCCCGGCTGGGCTGGCCGTGTCACCCACCAGGACCACCAGAACCCCCGGCCGGGCTGGATGTCACCGACAGGGACAATGAACACCCCTGGCCAACCTGTCTCTGTCCCCAGCCAGGACGACACCCCTGGCCGGGCTGTCCCTGTCACCCAGCTGGGACAACACCCCTGGTCGGGCTGTCCCTGACCCCTAGCCAAGAGACCACCCCTGGTCGGGCTGTCGCTGTCCCCCAGCCAGGAGAACACCTCTGGCCGGACTGTCCCTGTCATCCACCGGGACAGCCAACACCCCCGGCTGGGCTGTCCCTGTCCCCCAGCTGGGACAGCACCCCCTGCCCGGCTCCCTCTGCCCCTCAGCTCCCGGGTCAGGCTCAGGATCGCAGTCCCACTCCTCCCGGAGCCCCAGCCCGGCTGATGAACGATTTCTGCCGGGAAAGCGCCGAGCCCTGGCCGGGGGAGGGCAGGGCAGTGAGGGACACACTCAGCTCGGCTTTAAAATCCCAAATTTCCCTGGCTGAGCCGGGTGAACGTGCCCAGGTGTGGCAGGACTTGCACAGAAGAGAGAATCGGGGCAGGAGAACGGGCTGGGGGACAGAAAGGTTTTACCTAAAATATTTCACTTTTGGCTTGGGCTGCAAGGGCAGGAGCCATCCACGCCTGATGAGAGGATTCCCTTTATACCTCCAGAAGGACAAACTTCCGCGGGTATCATCCCACCCAATAAATGGGATTT
Source organism: Origma solitaria (assembly GCA_013397895.1). Classification (NCBI taxonomy): domain Eukaryota; kingdom Metazoa; phylum Chordata; class Aves; order Passeriformes; family Acanthizidae; genus Origma; species Origma solitaria. The sequence continues at coordinate 18,706 of VZRL01002085.1, forward strand.
GGATGTGTAAATAGGTGTCCCCACACCTTGCCCCGTTCCCTCCCTCGCTCCCGCCGCTCCCGGGGAAAGGGGACGCGGTCCCGGCACTCACTCTGGCCGTACTGGCCATACTGGTAGCCGGCCACGGGGTCCACGCTGTAGCTGGTGGTGCTGTAGGTGGGGGGACAGTAGGACTGGGACGTCGGGAGGCTCTCCACGGACTTGATGGAATCGCTGCGCTGGCTGCAGCTGGCCGAGATGGAGTTGGTGGTGTCCAGGCCGCCGTGGAGGGGAGAGATGGAGAAATCAGCCTGGGGCTGGGGCGGGACCCCGCTGGGGTTGCTCAGGATGCTCATCACCTGCGGAGACACGGGGGAGACGCGTCAGGGCGGGGAGGGACGGGAAACAGCCCCAAAAAATGGGGCTTTGTGAGGCGCAATGTCCAGACAGGGCTGGAGAGGTGAGATCTGCTCCCATCAGACTCCCGGGGCTCTCATTGGAAGCTCTGACCAGGGATCATGGAGAGGTTCCTCCTCATCCCACTCTGCTTTTAGGTTGGAAACCCTGACCAGGGATCATAGGAAGGTTCCTCCTCTGCCCACTCCACTTTTGGGTTGAAAATCCTGAGCAGGGATCATGGAAAGGTTCTTCCTCTGCCCAGTCAATTTTTGGGTTGGAAGCCCTGAGCAGGAATCATGGAGAGGTTCCTCCTCATCCCACTCTGCTTTTAGGTTGGAAACCCTGACCAGGGATCATGGAGAGATTCCTTCACATCCCACTCGACTTTTTGGGTTGGAAACCCTGACCGGGGGTCATGGAGAGTTCCCTCCTCTGCCCACTCGACTTTTGGGTTGGAAGCCCTGACTGGGAATCATGGAGAGGTTCCTCCACATCCCACTCAGCTTTTGGGGCTGTTCTGCTGCCCTTCCGACAGCCTGGGCCGTGCCGGAGCACTGGAGAAAGGAACAAACCCTGAACAAACTGCTCATCACACACTGCCAGGGGTTAGCATGGGAGCCACAGAAAACAGGGAGAAAAACCCCGATTTTCCTAAAGGGATGCTGAGGGCAGGCCCTGTTTTGGGAAGTCAGCAGGGCTTGGTTTGCAGAGGTCCCCAGCCGAAGCAGGTCAAACCCTCGCTGGCTTTGATGCAGCTTTAGGGACTGAAATGTCCGAGTTCTCTTTGCCCCCAAATGTTAAAGGGTAACAGGTCCTGGTCCAGCTCATTTCAGCGCTCGGTTGGAAAATGTAATTCAATTTGCACACAAGAAACCTTCCTGCTTTGAGACCTGAACCAGATGAACTAATTGGGTTTTGTTTTTTCCACTTTTTTTTTTTTTTTTTTCCCGGCAAAAATGCCAGATTTGTTCCCGGGGCTGAGCTCGGGGTGAGGCTCTGCCCTTCACACGGGGACCCCGATCCCGCAGAATTCCCGCGGGGTAATTCCGAGCCGAGGGTGCAAAGGGTTCGCGGCCTGGGGAGGGAATGGGGGACTCCTGATGGCCTCGGTGGATGGCCGCAGGCTGGGCAGGGGCGACAGGGGACGGTCACCTCGGGGGGCCCGGCCGGCGCTCAGATGCCGAGCGGCTCCAAATCTCCGAATTTAGCATAACCCTATTGACATCAATTAAAGTGGCAAATTGGAAATATTTGGAGCCTGGCAAGTGGTAAAATGAGCCCTTTATCCCCCCGGCAGCGGCCTGGTGAGCTTTTGTGCCGGGGGTGCATTCTGGGGAAGGGCTCGAGGGAGGTTTTGTGGGGCCGGGGTTCCCCTTCCTGCTCACCCCGACACCTTCCCGCCCGAGCGGCCCCGGGATGAATGCCCGGCCATGAGCTGGACTCTGCTTCCCAAAGAAAAAGCTTTTTTTCCCCTCCTCCTCCTCCCCCCGGAAGGTCTTGCAAAGATGCTTTGCCTTGATGGAAAATCCCCTCCCGGCTCGGCTCCTGCGCGGGAGGGAAATTCGGGGTCGGGGGTGGCTGGACCCCCGTGGAGGGGGAGGTGCTGGGGAGGAGGGTGGATAAAATCCTGGAAAATCAAAATCCTGGGAAATTCGGGGTCGGGGGTGGCTGGACCCCCGTGGAGGGGGAGGTGCTGGGGAGGAGGGTGGATAAAATCCTGGAAAATCAAAATCCTGGGAAATCCATCCAACCCTGAGCACAGGGCTTGTCTGGGGTGTGGGACAGGGGCACGGGAATGGGGTTTGAGTGAGGGAAGGGCTCCTCCACCCCAACCACGGTTCAGTCACCCCAAACAGAGCTCCTCCACCCCAACCAGAGCTCACTGACACCAATCAGGGCTCCTCCACCCCAACCACAGCTCCTCCACCCCAGCCAGGATTCCTTCACCTCAAACAGGTCTTCTCCACCTCAACCAGGGCTCCTTCACCCCAGCCAGAGCTCGCTGACCCCAGCCAGAGCTCCTCCACCCCAACCATGGTTCATTGACCCCACCCAGGATTCCTTCACCCCCAACTAGAGCTCCTTCCGCCCAACCACAGTTCATTGACCCCAGCCAGGGCTCCTGCACCCCACCCAGGATTCCTCCACCCCAACCAGAGCTCACTGACACCAATCAGGGCTCCTCCACCCCAACCACAGTTCATTGACCCCAGCCAGGGCTCCTGCACCCCACCCAGGATTCCTCCACCCCAACCAGAGCTCCTTCACCCCAACCAGGGCTCCTTCACCCCAGCCAGAGCTCGCTGACCCCAGCCAGAGCTCCTCCACCCCAACCATGGTTCATTGACCCCACCCAGGATTCCTTCACCCCCAACTAGAGCTCCTTCCGCCCAACCACAGTTCATTGACCCCAACCAGAGTTCCATCACCCCAACCAGGGCTCCTCCACCCCAAAGAGGCTCCTTCACCCCAACCATGGTTCATTCATCCCAGCCAGAGCTCCTTCACTCACCCAGGACTCCTTCACCCTAACCGAGATTCCTTCAGCCCAACCAGGGCTCCTCCACCTCAACCAGGGCTCCTCCACCCCAACCACAGCTCCTCCACCCCAACCAGAGTTCCATCACCCCAACCAGGGCTCCTCCACCTCAACCAGGGCTCCTTCACCCCAGCCAAGGCACCTTCAGCCCCTCCTCTTCCAGGCTTCCTCCCCTGCACTGAGCTCAGATTTGGCTGCTGCTCCCCAAAAGTTAAACCTGTCCCCACAGCGAGGCTCAGCCAGAGCCTAAATCGGCTCTCCCGAGCCTCCAGGCACAGCTCTCGGCAGGGATTAAGCCCCAAGCCGCCTCGATGAAGACGTTCAGCCCCAACTCAGAGTGAAAACGTGCCCGCGGAGCTCCCTGGCCCGTGACAGCCCAAGGATGGGGATGAAGAGAGGAAAGAGCATTTAAATATTCAGGAGTGTGGATTAATCCAAGGACGGGGCCGCTGTGCTGTCCTGGGGGGCGGAACACAGACCCTGCCGCCCCCAGGCTCCTGCAGGAGCCGGGAAATCTCGGAAGGGCAGCTTTTCCATCCGCGGAGTTATTTGTGGGCTGCCCCAAAAGTGAGGTCATGAACTCTGCTCTGTCAGACTCAAATTCCCTTGGCTGCGGGGAGAGCTCCGGGCTGGGGAATTCCCCAGGCTGGAGCATCCCCGGGCTGGGGCATCTCCGGGCTAGAGAATTCCCCGGGCTGGAGCATCCCTGGGCTGGAGAATTCCCCAGGCTGGACCATCCCTGGGCTGGAGCATCCGCCGGGCTGGAGAAATCCCCAGGCTGGAGAATTCCCCAGGCTGGACCATCCCTGGGCTGGAGCAACCCCCGGGCTGGAGAATTCCCCAGGCTGGAGAATTCCCCGGGCTGGACCATCCCTGGGCTGGAGCATCCGCCGGGCTGGAGAAATCCCCAGGCTGGAGAATTCCCCAGGCTGGAGAATTCTCCGGGCTGGAGCATCCCTGGGTTGGAGCATCCCCGGGCTGGAGGCACTGAATCTCCGTCCCGAGGAACACCCAGGACCCCCAGACACAGCTGGAGCCGACCCGCGAGCAGAACGGGGCGTTTAAAACAACAAACACGTGCAGAAAACACGGAGGCGTGGGTGAGGAGTTATTTTTGGGAAGCTCTGCCCTTTCTCCTCACCATTCCTGAGCTGTCCAGGTCTGGAAGTGCTGCCTGGCTCAGATGTGAGCCAAGCCCTGCAGGTGCAGAGAGGATTGTTCTGGAATCGCTCAGAGAGCAGAAGGTTTGTGGCGCTCTCCCTCTGCAGTCCCTCAGCTGCTTTTGATTACCCCGAGAAAAGAGAAGGCTCCTTCCCCGAGCCAGCAAGAGTCACATTAACACTTCCTCTTAGGAAAAAAGGGAGATGTAAAGCAACACCGGCAAATGAAACCCAGACTCGCACTCCGAGCTCGGGGAGCGGAGGCGATGCTTCCACAGATCCTGCTAAAAAAAGTGGTTGGCTTTAATCAGTGCGAGTCAGGAGCGGTTCCTGATCCCTTCTCGGCCACGGAGGTCACTCTGGGCCGGACTCAGCTCCACCAGCCCCCGTGCTGGGGAGATCCCAGGCCCTGCTCATCCTCCAGGATCCCTGGCAGCCCCTGGCCTTGCTGAAGGACAGCTCAGCCCGGCCCAAGGACTGTCCCTGGAAAAGATTGGCTGGATTTCCCTCTGGAAATCCATGGGGGAACAGTGGGATGCCGGAATTCCCTGCCTGGGTGGGAATGTACCCCAATCCTCCAGGATCCCTCACACAGACCCAACCCCGCTGAAGGACAGCTCAGCCCATCCCAAGGACTCTCCCTGGAAAAGATGGGCTGGATTTCCCCCTGGGAATCCGTGGGGGAACAGCGGGGTGCCGGAATTCCCTGCCAGCCCTGCCAGGGTGGGGAATGCCCATCCCAGCTGGATGCATCCATGGATTTGGGGTGGCTGAGGGGATCCTGACAGCTCAGCTGAGCCCCAAAATCTCCAGCCCCGCTCCCAACAGTGCCTGGCCTTTCCCAGACAGGCTGCGAGGGATTTGGGGCCGAGCTCCCCGAGACTCTTGTCGGGTTTATCCCAGGGCAGGTCCGGCTTTCCTCTCCCTGGGACACGAAGGTGTTTGGAATAACAAACTGGAGATTCCTGTTCCCGCTTTGCCAGCAGCATGGATAACTGCAGAGCCCTCCAGCCCCACATTCCCTGACTTCTCCTTTCTGCTGGAGAAACTCATTTTCAGGCAACTTTTGAACTTTGGATCCCCTCACGAAGAATGCAAAGTCCTTCTACCTTTCCTTTCTGACCTTGCTGGCTTCTAATTTATTACTTCTTGGTGCATTATCATCGCTAACTCAAAATCAATACGCACTGCACATCTGTGAGGGTTTATCTGCAGGGAAATCTGCTCCCTGTCCATCACCGCGACTGACAGCCGTCCCCTTCCCTCCCTCTCATCCCTGTCCTCTCCCTGTCCCCGTGGCTTTTCCCATCCCAAATCCACCCCACGGGGCAGAGTCAATGCCAGCCATGGGCCGAGAGCCTTTGGCCTCATCCCTTCCCTCTCGCGAGGTCACCTTTGCGGCGGGGAAGAGGTCCTGCTGTGTCGGGGAGCCCAAGGCTGGTGCACAAAGACCCTCCTGGATGAAAGCACAGCTCCCCATCACCTCCCGCTGCTGTCTCCCTCCCTCCCCACCCTCCTCGGCAGCTCCCCCCGATCCCCCCCAGGACGTTTCATCGCTCTCTCCCCTACTTTAAAAGAAGGGGAGTTAAAAAAATGTAATTAATTCCCTCCATTTCTGAGCTGGCCCTCAGGGCCTCTGGCCGTGGAAGCTGCAGCGGGGGAAATGTGCACCCTTTATGATAAACGGAGGCGGCTTTGGGAAGGGAAGCGCAATTAGGACCTTCCAGCTGGGCAATCAGGCTCTGCGNGTCAGGCCTTGCCCCGGCAGAGCTGGTGCTGCTCCTGGGGGCTCCCGAGATCTGCGGGACATCCCTGGAGAGCCCACGGCTCCGTCCCTGCCCTTGGAGCTTCCCAGGATCCCCAGGTGATCCCCAGGTGATTCCTGGAGTGCCCACAGCTCCATCCTGCCCTCAGAGCTTCCCAAGATCCCCAGGTGATCCCCAGGTGATCCCTGGAGAGCCCACGGCTCTGTCCCTGCCCTGGCAGCTTCCCGAGACCCCCAGGCCTGGACATGGCAGGGACATCGCAGAGACCATTGAGGGACACAGCCAGGGACCATCCATGGACACAGCCAGTGACACACCCAGGGGCCACCCAGGGACACACCCAGTAACCATCCATGGACCATCCATGGACCATCCAGGGACACATCCATGGACACATCTAGGGACCATCCATGGGCACATCCAGGGTCCACCCAGGGACATGTCTAGGGACCATCCATGGGCACATCCAGGGACACACCTAGGGACACATCCAGAGTCACATCCATGGACACACCCATGGACCACCCAGGCACACACCCAGTGACCATCCAGAGACCATCCATGGGCACACTGAGGGACACACCCAAGGAATGAGCACCTGTCCCAGGCACAAGGCAGCCAGGGAAAACCAGAGCAAGGAGCTCCTGGCAGTGCCCTTCCCGAGGCTGTGGTGCTGCTTTCCCGGGAATGGGGAAAAATCCTCCCTCTTTGGGAAAAGGGTGGGAATGGGATCGGTTGGACTCTTGGATGCTGCACCAGGCAAGAAGCACCAGGAAATTCTCTGAATTTCTGAAATCTCTGCGCGTTTCACCTCCTGGGGTGTTCCCACTTCACTTCCCAGGCACTTCCCCCCTGCCTGCTGGGAAACCTGCTGGATCCCAGGGATTTACGGAGGACAAGGACCAAGCTCTCCCAGGTCCCTGCCACCTGCGGCTGCTCCAGCTCCTGCTCCAGGTCGTGTCCTGCCCTCCCAGAGAGTTTTTAGTGGGGACCCAGCTCAACCTTTCCCATCTTTTTCTCACAGCCTGCTCCCTCTCCCCGGCAGAAGGAAAACCCTTCCCCACACGAGCGCTTTTTGATCTCCGTGGATTCATTTCCACTTGGTGGGGAGAGGAAGAGTCGATTATTCCATACATACATTAAATGGGAACAAAATGAAGAGGTGACTGTAGGACGACTGAAAGCCGAAGAAAGAGTTAGGAGGAGATAAATACACTTTCCCCAAAGATCTCCACTTGAAAGGAGGATAAATATATGCAAATATGCCCCTAGGTAGGACTAAAATGACTTGTGTAGCAATCACTAACACTGCACTCACAAAACCAAGCAATTAATTTCGAATATTTTCTAAATCACCAGAGCCAGCTGAGCTGGATCCCAACATTCCCAACCCAGCACCCGCTAAATTTGCTTTGCAGCCAAGGATCCAGAGGGTGCCTCGCACTTCCTGCACCTGGAAAACGCCTAATCTGGGTCACCGCAGCTCCTTGCTCCCAGTGTCACTTCCAGCCGGATTTTGGAGCTCTGTGGTGGGGTTTGGTGGGCGTGGGGGTTTTCCTGAGGACCTTGGGGGCATTTTCCAAGCCCGGTGATTCCCTCCAGGGTCACCTCGCTGACCTCGACGCAGCCCTGGCTCCCTCTGCCGTGAACGAGGCTGTGATCGAAGCCTCCACTCTGATTTTGGGGGATCCGAATTTAACAAACTCGGGACTGCTCCCGGCCTCGCCCTCCCGGGGTTGGTTTGTTTATCCCGGGGGTTTATCCTGGGAGTTTATCCCCTCTCCATGAGCCGAGGAGAGCAGTGGAGGAGCTCCCACAGCCTCACAACTCCTCCTGCTCTGGGACGGCTCCAGTGATACCTTAGGATTTTCGCTTCTCTATTTTTCTTGTATCTTTAGTTCCAGTGTGTGGCTCTGGACTCCATGGAAAGTGCTAAAATTCCTGTCCCCAGCGTTTTTTAGACAAAACAATTCCTCTAAAGCTCGAGATCCGCTTCGCTGCCTCAGAGCCCCAAAATATGTAAACAACAGTGAATTGGGGGGAGCAAATTTGGAGTAATTAACATCATCACCTGAAGGTGCAATTGGAGGATTAACCTCGATGTGTTAATGGACAGAACTTATAAAATATAAAGAGCTCATGACTCGCTGTCCATTTTGGTGCAGCCTCTGGAGTAGGCTCTGCCTGCCCTAAATGTGCCTTGAAGGCCTTCAATAAATTTAACTTTTTATTCTCTTAACTTTGTCCAGCCTCTGTTTTAGGTGAGCCTGCTCAGGCATCAGCAGGGATGCTGCTGGGGAGCTCCAAAATCCAGGGTTCCTACCCCAAATCTCCTCTGGAAAATGCGTGGGAACGCAATGTGCCTGAATCCTTCATCCCCTGCACCCCCTGGCACAGATCGCTCCAGACCCTCCAGAGCAGTCCCAAACAGCAAACAACAAACCCAGGAACACCATCGGCGCCTCTAAACATCCGAGGGATGTTCCAGCGCCGCGGGGAAGGGTCTGGGACACGGCGGGTGACATGGAGATGAGCGTCCGTGTCCTACAATGGCCCTGCTCCACCGGATGGATGGGAACCGCCACACACCGACGATGGAGAGGGCTCGGGGGGTGCCGGGGGTGGGATGGAGCCGGGAATGCGATGGAGCTGCGGCAAAGCGGAGCTGCACGGGGGGGGAGGAGGAGGAGGAGGAGGAGGAGGAGCGGGGAAGAGGCGGTGGGAGGTTGTTACCTGATTGTTCAGGGCTATGGTGAGGTTCCACCGGGAGCACTGCATCTTGTTTTGGGCACCCTGCTTCTGTAGGGATGTACAAATCACAGACAAGGTCTGAGGAAAAGGTTCTGCAGAACGGGAAGGGCTCGGCCCGAGGGGGAGGAGGAGGAGCAGCTTCAGTGCGGGCGCTCCGGGCAGGAGCAGCGGGAATCCCACGCGGGAATCGGAAACACCGCGGGGTCAGACATCTGCTAAGGGCCCTGAGAAATCCCGCGGGAGAAGCGTGAATTGGAGGGGAGGATGGGAATGGCGTTAAAAACTGCCTGGCCTGGAAACACGAGCCACCGTCCCTGGCTTGGGGACACCGAGCTCTGCTTGGGGACACCAAACTCTGCTCAGAAACACGAGCCACCGTCCCTGGCTTGGGGACACCGAGCTCTGCTTGGGGACACCAAACTCTGCTTGGAAACATGAGCCATGGGTCCTTGGTGTCCCCACAGATTTGGGACACCAAACTCTGCCTGGGGACAACCAACTCTGCTTGGGGACACCAAACTCTTCTCGGAAACACAGGCCGCGGTCCTTGGTGTCCCCACAGCTTTGGGACACCCCACTCTGCTTGGGGACAACCAACTCTGCTCGGGGACACCAAACTCTGCTTGGAAACATGAGCCACTGTCCTTGGTGTCGCCACAGCTTTGGGACACCAAACTCTGCTTGGGGACACCAAACTTTTCTCAGAAACATGAGCCACGGTCCCTGTCTTGGGGACACCAAACTCCGCTGTCCCCTGGAGAAAAGCAGGTGGCAAAGCTTGCCCAGGCTGGCTAAGCAGGGAGGAAACACCAAGATGTTTTGTGGGGCGGGGGCTGGGGGAGGCCAGCAGGGTCCCAGACCCGCAGACATCGATGTCACCGAGCAGGAAACACCGGGAGAGAGGAGCTCCTCCCTCCCGGAACCGAGAGGGACTCGAGCCAAAAAGTGAACGAGAGCCTCAACGTCCCAAACTCCCCAAGGGCTCTGATTCCCAGGTTCTGGAAAAAGGGGAAATTTGCACTGTTTGCTCTGATTTCATCGGGATTGCCGAGACATTTTATATGGAATAACCGGGATGAGGCCCAGGCTGCCCCAACGCCTGCTCAGCAAACGGAGCCACCCCATCCTCCTGATTTTTCAGTCACCACGAGGAAACTCTGTCCTGGTGCTGCTCCCACCCTGCACATTCAATCCTACATTTCTCTGTGAACATAGTGGGAAGGAAAATCTCCATGGGAAAACATCCCTGATTTTTGGGGTGAAATAAAGTGTCTCTGGGATGCTTTACCCTGAGTATCCACGGCAGGAATATGAATCCTTGCTCGCGGAGTTTTGGGACAAAGGCACCCGGGAGGAAGAAGCAGGAAGGCAGAAGCGTGGAAAACCAGAATTCCTACACACTTCCAAACGAATGGAAGGATTCGGGGTAGATTTGGGGTTGGAAATTGCTGGGCTTGTGGATTCTCTTCTGCACTTCTGGTTTTGGGGTAAGCTCAGACCTGCTGGGGGCAGATGGGGAAGGAAAAGCTTTGGGGGTTTGGTGAGGGTCACAAAATGCCAAGAAAGAACCAAACCCATCCCAAGGTTCCCGAGGAACCAGCCCTAAACCTGTGACAGTGGCAGTGAGGGGACACCAGCAGCACCGACGGCTCTCAGTGCATCTCAAATGCTCTAAGAATTCCCTCAATTCCCCTCGGCGGCAGAGACCGACAGAGCCAGGCCCAAATTCACAGCCTGAGCTCCTCTTCCCCTCGACCCTTTTCTCTTCTCTCCCTCATTTCATTCCCATTCTCTGCAGCCCCCGCAGCCCCATTATCCCCACTGTCCCTACTGTCCCTACTGTCCCCTCAGCCCCACTGTCCCTACTGTCCCCACTGTCCCTACTGTCCCCTCAGCCCCACTGTCCCTACTATCCCCACAGCCCCACTGTCCCTGCAGGCCCCTCAGCTCCCCCTGTCCCCTCTGTCCCTGCACCCTTCACTGTCCCCATCGTCCCTGCTGTCCCTGCTGTTCCCACAGCCTCACTGTCCCTGCACACACAGCAGCCCCCACAGCCCCGCAGTCCCTGCACCCCTCTGTCCCTGCTGTCCCTGCAGCCCCCGCAGCTCCCGCTGTCCCTGCAGCCCCTTTGTCCCTGTTGTTCCCGCTGTCCCTGCTCTCCCCGCTCCCCCCACTGTCCCCACTAT
>VZRL01002085.1:29726-42687 GCA_013397895.1 Origma solitaria
TCCCAGCCCGATCCCCGCGATGCTCCCATCCCGCTCCAGGCCCCCCGCTCCCTCTTTTCCCGGGCGGTTCGGGGGCTGCGGGGGACCCTCGGTCCGTCTGAAAGGAACGGCGGCACAAAGCCCCCCGGGCCCGGCGCGGCCCCGGGCGAGGCTGCTCCGCGCGCTGATAGCCCCGGAGCCCCCCGGCCCCCCCGGACCCCCCGCGCCTCGGATCAATCGCGGGTTGCCATCACTTCAGGCCCGGCTCAGGTGGTGTAAGAGACACCCCAAGCCCGGCCGGGGCCGCGGGGCTCGGGCATGGCGAGATGAAACGGAGAGATAAGGAACGGAGCAGCCCGAGCTGGCCAGAGAACGGAGGAAGGGGAAATCGCCTCCCCATTCCCGGCGGTTTTTGGGGTGAGGGTTTCACTGCCCAGCTCGCCCCAAAGCCTGACTAGGACCCCAGGGGATCCCGGGGAGCGCCTCGGCTCCGTTTGGGTTTCCTGAGGCTGCCACGACCGGGGAAATTTTGAAGTCAGGACCTCTTTTTCCGTCACCTACAGGAGAACCACAACTCCCGAATCCAAGGAAATAAATGCCTTTCCCGGCCCTGCACGGTGCCATGTGCTCTCCCCTCCTCTGGGAAACACTGCGGTGTTTCAGGATCGAACACTGCCCTCCAAACCTCCCCAGAAAATCGGGAATCGGGGATAAGGGAGCTGCATCCACCGCGGGGCAGAGCCCGGTGCGGAGGCAGCGGTGTGAGCACACAGTAGGGATAAAGCGGGGAAGGAATGGGATCCTTGCTGCAAACCGGGATAAAAACCACTGCCCTGCGGTTCTGATGTTCCTGCTCTGCTCTCTCGGCTCCATGGCCAGGCTGTCCCCTCTCCGGGCAGGGCCATTCCCGGAGCCGCTCCGGGGAAAAGGAGCCCTTTGTGCTCCCCGGTTGTCCCCACCTCTGCCCAGCCCGTGCCCCGCCGGATCCCCGCGGCTCCAGCTGCCCCCAAAGAGGAGCCTGAGGACCCCCGGATGGCCAAGGGGACTCTGTGGGCAGGATGAGCACGGCCCGAGCCCAATCCTGAAATCCCCGAGCTCATTCCTGCCCCTCGGATGGGACAAACCGGGCAGGATTCACTGCCCCTCCCCAAATTCCGCCCGGTCCCGGTCCCAAACTGCTGACCCGGGCGGGGTTCGGATCCAAACCCGGCACCGGCTCCGCTCCGATCGGGCCCTGCCCCACCAGCAATCACGGACAGAGGAAATAAAACCCTCCAGGAGCGATTAAAACCCATGCAGGCGCACAAAGAGCAGAACAAAATCTTTCCCCCGCAGCGATAAGAAAGCCCCGAAGGATCGGGGTTTAGATCCTATCCCTCCCCGAGTCCCGCAGCTCTCCAAAAGCCGTTCGGATGGAGTTTTCCTGCCGAGTTCGAGGTGCTTACTTAAGCAGGGGCTGGGATTAATCCCTCCCTGGGTATTTCGGCTCTGCCGCACCTGGGGCGGCAGCGGCAGCCGCGCTCAATTCCCGGTGATTATTTATTTGTGTGCTCATCACTAAACGGGGGAAGCCTCGGAACAGCGAGGGAGAAAAGCAGAAGCTCCTGGGTTAGCACTGCTCGGTTCGAGCTTTTGGCTGCCTCTGAAGGTGCTCCGAAATGAAATAAAAATGAAAATAAAATAAAATAATCTTTTAGAATCTCGAATCAAAGCCACCACGAGGCGTCCTGGGGCATCAGAGCGACAAAACTCCTCTTTTTAAAAACGTTCTTTTTCTCACGGACGCCATCGATTGCCTCCAACGAAGCGATTTTTTTTTTTTTTTAATTTTTTTTTTTTTTTTTTTGAGGGGAAAAAGTCGCCCTGATGAAAGGTGGCTGCCTGCTGGCACAGCTGCGCCTGTGCCAAGGCGCTGCCTGGTTAAAATCCAACCTTTTCCAGAGGAAAACAGCCGTGCACCCATCCCTCGCTCTCCCGGACAAACGCCAGAACTTTATTCCTTAACCCCACAACTCCCGGCTGAGCTACGAGATTTTAATGAGAATTTCTTGATCCGAAACCTCAAAAAAAAATGGAAATTCTCCGTCCCGGCTGCGGTGCCGAGGGTGCCACACCCTCGACGGCTCGAGCAGAGTTTTTTGAGGCATCTCCTGCCGCAGAAGTTTAAAAAGCACACAAGGCACCGCTGATCCCGAGATAAACGCTTGGAAAAGGGATTAGAGATACTTAGCGGAGGAGAGGGAAGACTCAGGAAGGGCTGATCATTCCGAAGATATGACTATTTAAAGATAATGATTGCATAAATTTAATTAATGCATTTTCATGCCGCAAATGGCCGTTTTGTAATTAATGTATCTGGCCTCGCTAAGCATGGGAGATCACATCTCCCGCCCCCTCCCCTCCCGAGCCCCCCCTCCGCCTCCCGTTTAATGAAAGACAGAGAGCAGATGACAGAAACAATTTGTCAGCCAGCGCGGGTGTCAGATGCCTAATTGGTTGCGCTGAGTTAGTGCGAAGTGCAGGGGGAGAGGGTCGGGGCTGGGGGGGCTCTTCCCTCTTTATCCCGAGCTCCGGGGTGGGTGTCTGCGCCCGCGGAGGGGGGAGAGTGTTTCTCGTTAATTGGCGGCGATGAGGACGCAGATTGGCTGTGGCAGGCGCTGGGCAGTGACAAGCAGGGGACACCCGCGCGCACAGCTGGCAGATGTCACCGCGCCGCCATCCCCGCGGTGGTGACAAGGCCCGCGGGCCCTGCGCGCTCCCCCCGCGCCGGGGACGGATCGGGATGGGAGCCCAGCTCCGCTCCCACCCTGCGGCACGGAGAGGGACCTTGGCACGGAGTTTGGGACTCGGGGGAAGGGCTGAACCCCCAAAATCAGAGCTCAGACTGGGTTTTACCTGACCCCAAAATCAGAGCCCAGCCCGGGCTTTACCTGACCCCAAAATCAGAGCTCAACCTGGGTTTTACCTGTTTTTTACCTGCCCCAAAATCAGAGCCCAGCCTGGGTTTTACCTGACCCCAAAACCAGAGCTCAGCCTGGGTTTTACCTTCCCCAAAACAGAGCTCAGCCTGGGTTTTACCTTCCCCAAAACCAGAGTCCAGCCAAAAACCAGAGCCCAGTCTGGGTTTTACCTGACCCCAAAACCCAAAGTGCAGCCTGGGTTTTTTACCTGACCCCAAAACCAGAGCCCAGCCCGGGTTTTACCTGACCCCAAAAACAGAGCCCAGCCTGGGTTTTTGCTAACCCCAAAACCAGAGCCCAGCCTGGGTATTACCCGTTCTTTATCTGACCCCAAAACCCAAAGTGCAGCCTGGGTTTCACCTGACCCCAAAACCAGAGCCCAGCCTGGGTTTTACCTGTTTTCAACCTGACCCCAAAACCTGAGTCCAGCCTGTTTTTTACCTGGCCAAAACCGAGCCCAGCCTGTGTTGTACCTGCCTGGGGCCATGCTGGCGCTGGCACCTGAGAGCTCCTGGGAAAATCTCCGTGTCCTGCCTGTTCCCATCCCTGCCGCGCTCCGCCCGGGAGATGAAGGCCGAGCGGGTTAATGTATGGAGCAGCTGCTGCCGCGGCTTTGCGGGGTCTGGGGGTCAGCGGCCATAAAGGCCCCGCCTGATTCACTCTGCCCTGGTCATTGTGTGCTGGAGAAAATCCTCCTGTCCACACACACACGGAGAAGTGAGGCTGGAGCTTCTGCTGCGGGGAAAAACGAGCCCAGGGAAGGCCAAAACTGAGCCCAAGAAAGGCCAAAATTTGAGCCTGAGAAAGGCCAAACCTGAACCTGAGAAAGGACAAAATTCGAGCCCGAGAAAGAACAGAATTTGATCCCAAGGAAGGCAAAAATTTGAGCCCAAGAAAGGCTAAAACTCAAGCCCGAGAAAGGCCAAAATTTGAGCTCAAGAAAGGCCAAAACTCGAACCTAAGGAAGGCCAAACCTTGAGCCAAGGAAAGGCCAAACCTTGAAGCCAAGAAAAGCTAAAATTTGAACCCGAGAAAGGCCAAAACTCGAGCCCAAGAAAAGCCAAAATTTGAGCCCAAGAAAGGCAAAAATTTGAGCCCAAGAAAGGCCAAAATTCGAGCCCAGGAAAGGTCAAAACTGGAGCACAAGGAAGGACAAAACTCGAGCCCAAGGAATGCCAAAATTTGAGCCCAAGGAAGGCCAGACCTTGTGATCCCAGGAAATGCCAAACCTTGCGCCCAAGAAAGGCCAAACCTCGAGCCAAATAAAGGCCCAAACTCAAAATGGCACTGGGATTTATCACGGAGCAGGAATCAGAGCCTCCCGAATGTTGAGGGGCTCATTCCAGCCTGCCTTGGGATAAGTTCAGCACATCAGTGAGAACTTCAGACCATGGAGTGGTTTGAGGCATCTTCAGGCCTTTTCTGGGGAGGTATCAGGGAGTTTGATAAGGTTTGATAAAGTTTTATCAGCTTTGCTTCAGTGCCACGCACAGAAATGGGATGGGGAGGAGGAGGCGAGAACAGAAAATGTGGAATTTCCACGCTGGGCTCTGACCAGGTTTAAACCCACACAAAAAAATAGAAACTCCGGCGTTAAATCCCAGCTCCTCCCAGAAAAGGTTTACAAAGGGTCAGCAGGCGATGGATAAACGCTACAGGAAAGATAAACAACCGTTTTTTTTGAGAGGAAAAACCGATGGAAATGGAAATGGAAATGGAAATGGAAATGGAAATGGAAATGGAAATGGAAATGGAAATGGAAATGGGGGAGGGATGTGAGGGATGCGAGTGCAAACCTGAACTTCTGAGGGAAAGGCCAGAATGGAGTAAAACGCTGCCATTTGTGACAAAGCAGAACAAAATCAAAGATCCCCTCGTGATCGTTTTCATCCTTCTGTCTACAAAGAGAGAAAAACAAACTCTCCGGGGAGCGCTGGATGAAATGACACCATTTTGCTCTCTCCAGAATGTCCCCTCATCCGCAGAGATCGCGGTTATCCTTTTTTCCTTCGGGATGAGGGTTACAGGTGCACGGCAGGACGGGGCCGTTCCTAACGAGGCCATTCCCGTCGCGATTTATTTGTGCCACCTGCACACTAAGAGGAAAAAAAAAACCCCAAAAAAACCCCAGAGATGTCACATCTGGGGCCTGACCTTCTCCCCTCGGGCCTGGCTCTCTGGCTGGGCGCTTCCCAAGAAAGCGAATCCAGAAGAAAAGGGAAAATGGGGAAAGCAGCAGATTCCTGAACCTTTTACCCCCCGCAAAGCCAAGGGAGCAGAAGCCAAGTCTGGCCCGACCCGAGATTGACGAAAAAAGGGCTGAAAGTGCTGTAGGTAAAATGGAGGGATGGTTAAAATCCCATCCAAAAATCCAGCTCTGAGGAACACCCAGAATTTATGGAATTTGCTCCTTCCCTAAACAGCCCTGGCATGGCCGCCCGCACCCAAATTTTCCCTCCATAAACCACGAGCGGGAATCCTGCAGGGAGGAGGGACGAGGTTCATGGTGCGTGAAGGATCCCAAGGATCCCAAAACCCTCTGGGCTGAGGGGAAAAGCCAGGCCGGGCTGAGCTGTACCCAGCACATCCCCAGCGCTGCTCAGCAAACGAGTCCTGATGCGCGATTGGGATTTATTAAATGACATCCAACAAATGCCTCATTAAATCAGGGCTCCGGCGCTGGCCGGAAGTCTTAATTTAAAGTGTCACCACCGCCGAAATCAGGCAGGAGGAGAGAGAGAGAAGGGGAAAAAACGGGGCTGGAAATGTCGAGAGGCGCCGCCGATCCGCGGAGTGGGAGGTGATTTTTATGCCGCTTGGGTTGGGAAAATCTTTGTTGCGCGTTTGCTCTCCGCGGGGCCCCGCCAAGAACGCTTGGGCACCTTTGGGGTGTTTGAGATGCAGCGAAGGTTGAGGTCGAGATTGCCTCGCGATTGAAAACGCGGCCAGCGGTAAATTCGGTTTGCTTGCCCTGGGAACGCTTCGGCACCGGGGGCCAGGCGGGGGCGGCAGCGGCTCCCCGCGCCCCAGCCGAAATTAAATTTCAAAGTTTAATGAGTTGCGAAGGGCGCGGGATTAAAGCAGCGCGGGGCCCGCAGCGGAGCGGGGCCGGGAGGAGGGAGAGGCAGAGAGAGGCGGCGAGAAAATCCCACCCAGCCCCGAACGTCAGGGAACAGAGCGAGTGAAAAATGTCAGGGCAAATTGCTCTTGACAGTGTTAATATCTGCACCTCATAGCAATAATTACATGTAAATAAATAGTGAAATAGCTCTCAGCTGGAGGCTGCGCTCCGCGGGCAGATGCCACTCACAGCCAGCTGGGGACCTTTCGCTCCTCCGCGGCCGCGTCCCCCCTCTTCCCTCCTTGCCTCTCCCTCCCTCCCTCTCTCCCTCCTTCCCTCTCCGGTTTCCTCCGTGCCAGAGCCGCGACAGCTCCGAGCTCGGCCCTCCCCCCAGTTCCCAGGGCTCCTTCCCTGCCCGCGTCCCGGGAAAAGGAGGCTTTGCTGCCTCCCGGGAAAAGGACACTGCTCCGGCCCTTCCTGGGGAAAAGAGACTTTCCATATCCCCAGGAAAAGGACGCTGCTCCAGCTCCTTCCCGGGGAAAAATTCCCCAGGAAAAGGAGGCTGCTCCAACCCTTTCCCGGGGAAAAGAGGCTTTCCGTATCCCGGGAAAAGGAGGCTGCTCCAGCTCTTCACGGGGAAAAGAGGCTTTCTGCATCCCTGGGAAAAGGAGGCTTCTCCGGCCCTTCCTGGGGAAGAGAGGCTTTCCGTATCCCGGGAAAAGGAGGCTGCTCCAGCTCCTTCCTGGGGGTATACAGAAAGTCTCTTTCCCCTTGGGGAAAAGAGGCCAGGAGGGAGTGATCCCAGCTTTCCATATCCCCAGAAAAAGGGCACTGCTCCAGCCCTTCCTGGGGAAAAGAGGCTTTTCATATCCCTGGGAAAAGGATGCTGCTCCCGCTCCTTCCCGGGGAAAAAATCCCCGGGAAAAGGACACTGCTCCAGCCCTTCCCAGGGAAAAGAGACTTTCCATACCCCCAGGAAGAGGACGCTGCTCCAGCTCCTTCCTGGGGAAAAATTCTCCAGGAAAAGGAGGCTTCTCCGGCCCTTCCTGGGGAAAACAGGCTTTGCATATCCCCAGGAAAAGGACAAAAAGAGGCTTTCTGTATCCTGGGAAAAGGAGGCTGCTCCAGCCCTTTCCCGGGGAAAAAGAGGCTTTCTGTATCCCCAGGAAAAGGAGCCTTTCCATATCCCCGGGAAAAGAACACTGCTCTGGCCCTTCCTGGGGAAGAGAGGCTTTGCCGCATCCCGGGAAAAGGAGGCTGCTCCAACTCCTTCCCAGGGATATAGAAAGTCTCTTTTTCCCTGGGTAAAGAGGCCAGAATAGAGCAATCCCAACTTTCCATATCCCCAGAAAAAGGACACTGCTCCGGCCCTTTCCTGAGGAAAAGAGGCCTAGCTGCATCCTGGGAAAAGGACACTGCTCCAGCCCTTCCCAGGGAAAAGAGGCTTTCCGTATCCCCGGGAAAACGAGGCTGCTCCAGCTCCTTCCCGGGGAAAAGAGGCTTTGTGTATCCCTGGGAAAAGGACACTGCTCCAGCCCTTCCCAGGGAAAAGAGGCTTTCTGTATCCCGGGAAAAGGACACTGTTCCGGCCCTTTCCCGAGGAAAAGAGGCTTTGCCGCATCTCCGGCCGTGGCGTGGGGAAGCTCGGGGGTGGGGATGGCGTGGCTGCCCATCCCTCCCTGCCCGTGGGTTCCCGGGAATGTCCGCAGGGATGGAGCGGTCCCAGAGCGGGGATTGCACTCCTCTCATCGCCGGGGCTGCCTCTGTTTCTGAACGGCACCGGGGAACGTTCTGGATGCAAAAGGATGCTTCATTCCCTCGGGATGTGCACCCCAGAGGCATCCACAGGGATTTATCCGGGCCCTGTCTGAGCCCCAAAAGCACCTCCACACACCCCATTGTCCCCTCCAAGGGGTCACTGCCCGGCCAGAAGGGGACAAAGCCACCTCCCTGGGCTCAGCCAGCCCCGTTCCCAGCCCCCCGGCAGCCTGGGAAGAGCGGGAATGACAAGGGGAGGGAGAATATCGATCGGGATATTGATCGGCTGGTCACCGTCGCTGCCAGAAGGAGCCCTGGGCTGAAGGAAGGGAGGGATGAAGGAACCGCGAGGGAACAAAGCGACGCCTCCACAACCTGTGGAGTCCCTGCCTCGGGAAGCCATGGGTGCGTGAATCCCGTGGAGATGGGATCAGAGCTGGGGAAACCACCCCAGGGAGGGTTTTTAGCAGGGAAAGGACATTAGTTTAGGGAAACGGGCGGTGAGAGAACAGGAGAACATCCACTCCTAGTCCTTGTGAGGGACGGTCACCGGGGCTGTCCCCAAGCTCCCAGTGGCTCCAAGGGAAAAATTCCCGTTATTCCCATGGATTTGGCTGCCAGAGGTCTCCTGGGTGGGGAGAGAGCAAGGGAGGGCTCCAAAGGACCGAAAACAAACACACGACTGCGGAAATATGGAATGGAAGCTCTTCTGCAGAGAAGGGGTTTGGGGCCCTTGGCAAAGCCGCAGGGTTCCAACCCCACACTGAAATAGGAAAAAACCCCTGTGCCTCCATCCTCAGCCTTAGAATAACGACTTTTCCCAGTGGTTTCACAAGGAGAAACATCCCAGAGGTTACAGCGAAAGGTTTGGATGAAGTTCAGATTCCATTTTGGCCTTGCTCTCCTGCCTTGGGGCAGTTTCTCTCTCTGTGCCCTCAGTCGCAGCCCTGCAGCTCCAGCTGGGTGTTGTGGGTTCTGCTGCTGTCCCTCGGAGCTGTGGGGTCATTCCCAAACGAATCCGGGCTGCCCGGAGACGCTGTGGGACCGAGCCTGCCCCAAAGGCCTCCCTCAAACCAAACCCCGACCTGGAGCCCAGGAAATCAAAATCCCAACCCCAATCCCAGAGCCCAGAAAATCAAAGTCCCAACCCCAGCCTGGAGCTCAGCAAATCAAAATCCCAACCCCAATCCCAGAGCCCAGAAAATCAAAATCCCAACCCCAGTTCTGGAGCCCAGGAAATAAAAATCCAAACCCTGACCCTGGAACCCAGAATATCAAAATCCCAACCCCAGTTCTGGAGCCCTGCAAACCAAAATCCCAATCCCAACCTGGAGCCCAGCAAATCAAAATCCCAACCCCAACTTGGAGTCCAGCAAACAAAAATCCCAACCCCAGAGCCCCGCAAATCAAAATCCAAACCCTGACCCCAGAGCCCAGCAAATCAAAATCCCAATCCTGGAGCAGAGCAAACAAAAATCCAAACCCCAACCCTGGAGCCCAGCAGATCAAAATCCCAATCCCGGAGCCCAGAAAATCAAAATCCCAACCCCAACCTGGAACCCAGCAAATCAAAATCCAAACCCTGACCCTGGAGCCCAGAAAATCAAAATACCAATCCTGACCCCAGAGCTCAGCAAATCAAAATCCAAAATCCAATCCCAGAGCCCAGCAAATCAAAATCCCAACCCCAACCTGGAGCCCAGCAAATGAAAGTGCCAACCCCATCCTGGAGCCCAACAAATAAAAATCCCAACCCCAAGCTGGAGCCCAGCAAATCAAAACCCCAACCCCGACCCCAGAGCCCAGCAAACAAAAATCCCAACCTGGAGCCCAGCAAAACAAAATCCAAACCCCAACCCCAGAGCCCAGCAAATCAAAACCCCAGCCCTGCCGGGAGGGAGAGGCTCCTGCCGCACCCCATTCCCGTGGAAAGCAGGGAGGCTCGGAGGCCTTTCCTTCGGGCTAATGGAATTCTCCTCAACGCCCCGCGCTGCACCGAGCAACAAACACAGCTCCATTCTTCGGAAAACAAATATGTTCTTTGGAGCTTCCTGCTTGTCAAACACCTTTTTGTTTAGCTCAACAACTAATCCACTTATCGGAGGATAAAGCTGCCAGTGAATCACCACGATGATAAAAGCATGCACAAAATTAGCAAAAATTTGCCTATGGCTCCTGCACATTGAACAAACAGCAGCCAAGAGAAAAAATTAGTCCTTTTTTTTTTCTTTTTTTTTCCTTTTTTTTTTTTTTTAATAACTGAGATCCCCAGGAGAGATTCTGTCAGATAGCAGCTTTTATTTTGCTCGCAGTTTTTCCTCCCCCCCACCACCCCTCCTTCTCTTCCCATCTAACCCGAGCACTGAGGCTGGGAGATGCTGGGAGCTGATATGAGATCCACGGAAATTGGCACTGTTTGAATAAGCAGGAGATGCAGCCGGGCAAAATTTTAATAAGTTGATTTTTTTTTAACATGAAAAAAAATAAAAACGTTCAGGCATCGGCTGCTTCCCTCCGACCTCAGCGCTGCTCAGGAGCTCGCAGCACCTCTAGGGATTCTGGATTTGTCCTTCCCTGCTCCCCAGGGTGTCCTGGAGCCTTTGGGGGTTTTTAGTCTCCACATTCCTGCAGGGAGGATGGACCCTAATAAATAAATGGGGGAATCCAGTGGAGTTTGCCGGGGTTGGGGTTGGGTGTGAAATGTCCTTCGCTCCCTGCCTGGAGCTCCCCGGAGCCTCCTGCAGCACCTTGGGGTCAAGGGATTTCCCTTCCCCCAATACTCACCCAGCTCCCCAAACCTCGGGAATTTCTCTGTGCGGAGGTGTTCTGGGGAGAAATCCGGAATTTTTGGAGGGTGCTACGAACCAGAGTGGACATTTCTGACATTTCTTGTGGGTGGAAAAGAGGGAGAGAGCGAGGCCAAGAGAACTCCAGAGGCCTGGACCCCAAAAATGTGTCCAACAAGGACAGAACAAATCTCCTCATGGGCCGAGGCAGCGCCAGAGAGGTTCAGCTTTCCTGGGCTCGTTCCTGGGGGTCTCTGGGGGTCTCTGAGGGGTGCCCCTGACCCCTCACACAGGGAGGATGCTCCCCGGACCCCAAATCCTGATTTTCCTGCAGCTCAGCTGGACCCATGGGTCAGCAGGAGGCCGTGGTTAGGTCAGAACTGCACTGCAGAGGCCAAACTGGGAGAACTGGGAGCTCCGGGGGCTCCCTGGAAGTCCTGTCAGCACAGCAAGGGCGGGAGGGGAGGAGACCCCCCCCCCATGGGCACATTGTCCTGTTTTCCCCCCGAATTCTGCCAGGATTGCAGCGGGGCCGCGGGCCTGAGCCCGGGAGGTTTTGGGGGAACTGGGAATTAATCAAGAGGCACCCGCCTGTCAGGCTGGTATCTGGAACTAAACGGAAACACTCGCGGGGCCTTGACCTCCCGCCCCCAGACGGGTTTGGGAAAGCTCTCCCGGCTCCCAGAGCCCGCTGGAACGGAGCCACCATGGGGGCTGGGGCGGAGCGAGGGAAGGAGGGAGAGCCTGCTGGGGCTGGTGGAGGGACTGGGGTGGGATGGGATCCATGGGATGGGATGGGATGGGATCCATGGGATCCATGGGATGGGATGGGAATGGGAATGGGAATAATGGGAATGGGATGGGGATGGGATGGGATCCATTGGATGGGATGGGGATGGGGATGGGGAGAGCAGGATGTGCCCAAACCCACCCGGGATGGGATGGGATCGATGGGATGGATGGGATGGCATGGGATGGGAGATGGGAATAATGAAAATGGGATGGCAATAATGGGAATGGGATGGGAATAGGGATGGGATGGGATGGGTTGGGATGGGATCCATGAGATGGGGTGGGATGGGATGGAGAGAGCAGGAGTGACACCATGGATGGCATGGGACAGTAGGGCTGGGAGAGCCTTACCTGAACGCTGAGGGATTCCCAAATCCCTAATTCCCTCCCAATCCTAAACCCTCGGATTAAGATCTTCATGCTTGACGAAACATGGGGCACCTGCTCTTTCAAACTGCCCCTGAACTGGTACGAAACGGCTCTGGTGGGAGCACAGAGATCCCTCCCGGTCCTGGCTCCAGGATTTTCAGTTTTAGGGCTCTTGAGTGAACCCTCGGGAGAAGGGAAAGCACAAATCCTCCAGGGAAAACCGCCCCGTGAGCAGAGGGGTTGGGACAATCCTACACCGGCAGCAGCATCCTAGAAATTCCCAGGTTTTACCGATGGAATCCGCTTTGCCAGTACAACTCTAACATTTC
This sequence comes from Origma solitaria, assembly GCA_013397895.1. NCBI lineage: Eukaryota > Metazoa > Chordata > Aves > Passeriformes > Acanthizidae > Origma > Origma solitaria. The sequence goes on from VZRL01002085.1 coordinate 41,761, forward strand.
CAAAGGCATCTGTCCCACACCTTCTTCCTCCTCATCCAAAACAAATCCCCTCCTTTCCTCGGCAGCAGAACTCAGAGTGACTCAGAGCCTTAAATCTGGCCTGGGAAAACCCGAGATTTTGGGGTTCAGTTCCACCTGGATCGGCATGCAGCTTATCCCAGAAACCTGCCCCGGCTGGAGCACACACCCCGAAATTCCCTGCCCGAAAGGCTCCACTCCTGCGATGGGAGCAGGAAAGGGGCACGGACATTCCCGGGAGCTGAGGAAGGAGCTCGGAGGGAGGAATCCCTTTGTTTTCTGAGTTAAAAGGAGCCCGCGATGGAGCGGGAGGAGGAATTGGCTGCTGCAGGGATCTAGAAAACCTTTCCTGCAACTCGCTCCTGCTTTTTTCCTTCCTCGCTCCGAGCAGCGCTGAGGAAAAGCCCCGGGGGGAGCCCAGAGCCCCTGGGGCTGCGCAGAGACTCGGCCGGACCGAATTCCCTCGGGAAAACCCCCGGAGCAGCGGATCCTGCGGGAAGCGGTGCCTTTTTGGGGTCTCTCGTGGAGGGGACAGCGGAAAACAGAGCACCGAGGGCACAGGGATGGCCGGGACACAACTGCGCTGGATGCTCCAGGAACTCCCGCTCCAGGAATTCCCGCCCCGGCTGGCGCTGGAACCACCGGGGAAGCGCTGTGGGACCGCTTCAAGATGGAGGGAATTCCCCCAGGATGGGCAGAGCCACGTCCCTGTGCCCTTTGCGGGGTCACCGAGCAGGGCCAGCCCGGCGGATCCCGGGCGCGGTTTTGGGGTCGGGAGGAGCCCACGCGGCTCCTGCCTCGGGCTGGCCTGGGCTCAGCTGCGCTCTGGGGTCGCTCATTAAAGCGCTGCCATCGCCCCCAGCAGCTGCTGCGGCCCTACAGAGCCGTCCCGGAGCGGCCCCGCGGGGC